>APFE030481593.1:66765-98764 GCA_000404065.3 Pinus taeda | reverse complement strand
CTCCCTCCTTGACATGACAGCTAGCACTCATTGACACTCCTCGACACACCCTCATATTCGTTCACTTCCATCTATTTTGACCTAGTGCTCCCTTGTGTTTTCTTGGTACTCCCTAACACTCCTCATCATGCATTGAAACTCTCTAGTGCACCTTAGCACTCTTCGATATGCTCTGCCACTTCATAGCATGCATCACACCCCCTAATGCACATTGGCACTTGGCACGTGTTGGCACTTGGCAAGTCTTATAAGCATGTTTGGCATGTGTTGAGATGACTTGGTATGCTTTGGAATGGTTTAATATTAAAGTTATTTGAGATCATTTATTGAAAACTAGATGAGAAGAAATGGAGGAAGATTTGGACTTAGAATGTATTGACACTTGGCACTTAGCACCTATTGGCACCTAGCGTTGGTGTGCCTAGCATGCCCCTCATGGAAAAGGTAATTTGATGACTTATTATCCCTATTATGTGCTCATTTCCTTGTAGCTTGTTCCTCCCTTCTGTTGCCTTGACAGTCACTGGCATGCATTGTCACACCCTTGTACATCTTGGCATGCCTTAGCACTTGGCACATATTAGCTTGTTTGACATGTCTTCGTACTATCTGGCACATGTTAACATGCCCTAGAATTCCCTAACACACCTTGGAAGTCATGACCTCACAACTAGCATTACATTTTTTGATGACTTGGGAACCTTACATTAACTAGAATACCTCGTCACTCACTAGTTTTCATGCTTTCTGTTATCCTCCACAATGTCCCAGGCTGATGAGGAGATTGACAGAGGTAACCACAGACCAAGCTTTTAGTTTGGTAGCTAGCCCTACCAAACTAGAGAGGGCTCTCTCTATGAAATCATAGCTAAGACATAACTGGAATGTAATGGATTTTAGGCTAGATAGATAGGCTCAGGTGGGTTTTGGAAAATTTAGGCTCATCATGTTTTCTTGATGACCCCACCTCCATGGGTTATACTGACATGGTTTGGTGTTGGCTTGGTGAAGTTGTTATATGCGTTTTCAAGGCTGCCTCAATGAAGGTGTCCCATGTCATGTTCTTCTCTTTCAACTGATGGATTATTATAACCTTTATTAAGCTATGGTGAAAGAGGCTAGGATAATGCACTTTTCCTTTCAATTGCACCCTTTCAGACATTTTGGTTTGGCTCATATACAAGTAGCTAGACAAATTTAGAGACTTGGGAGTTTTAAAGTGCATGAGTAGTCTTATGTGGTATTGATATAGCCTATAAAATCTTCCCTCACATGTAAAGAACTTCAGGACATCCTTCATCAATGGTGCATATCTCTCCAACAAGTATCTAAATGGGAAAACATGTGAGTCAGTTCCTTTGTAATGTGATTTCGAGTAGGGTTTGTACTCTTCTAGGTCTAGGTTCATGCCTTTGAACCAGTTTTCACCATGGTTTGGTATGCCTATAGCTTGAGAGATGGCATCCAATGAAAACATGAAATTATTCCCTGCAATGGTGATCTTGTCTTCCTTCAAGGTGAGGGAAAATATACCCATGAGATGCTCATGGTAACCTACTTCCTACACTCTTTGACAAAACCCTAAACAATTGACATCTTCAAAGCATTTCATGACAAATGGGGAGGAGGTAATTTCATTGCAATTAGAGGGCTCAAACCTCAGTATCTTCCCCCCTCAGTATCTTTAGACCAAAATAATTGATGCTATCATAGCTAGGTGCCTTTGGGCTAGGCCTAAATCCACAAATAAGATATTTTTGGTCTATTTAGAGGTGCTTGCAAGACATGAGAATGATTGAGGGTGGTGTATAAAGGACACATAATGTTTTAGTAAGGATTTAATTGTCAAGAATATGGAAAACTTTCTAGGGCAAAGGTATTTGGTAATAGGTCGTTAAAGAGAAATATCTAAACAATAGACATCTTAAGGAATGGATTAAAGAGGCCGCTCCAAATAAGAAGGTGGCATCTTAAATATGGAGAAGCACGATGAGAAACAAATATTGTCTAGTACGAAATCTGAGATGGGAGGTTGGAAGGGGGAATAGGATAGCAATAGGACTAGATGATATCAAAGGAGTGGAGGGAATACATACTCTATCTATTCGCATCCTTGAGCATTTAGATAAGAAAAGGCTTTACTTTATTAACTAAATCTCTTGTGATTGAGGATCTTCTTCTGTTACAAGTTATTGGCTTAATGCATTTGAACTTGGATTTCCAGAGGATCTATTTGTGGAATGGGCACGTTTCACAACATAATTAAGTCTAACAAGTTTAAAACTCACTGAGAAGAAAGAAAAGCTAAAATGGGGAGGTGTTATGTATAATGAGCAGATCTCGGTTAAAGAGATTTATAAACATATTTCTCATGGATGTGGCTTGAATGATAATGCTTTTTGGTTTCATAACTCGTGGATATGGGATATACCTCTCAAAGAAAAATATTTTATGTGGCTGGTGGTCCACAATAATATTTTAAATTGGGACAATATCCATAAAAGGGGCTTTTAGGATCTTGGAAGATGCTCTTTATGCAAAGAATATTTAGAAGACATGGAACATCTATTTCTAACATGTCCTTTTGCGATCTTGGTATGGATTGGGGTTCTTCAAACACTTAAAATACATGTAATCTAGAACATGGTTTCCATTTAGAGATGTTTGGAGGCAGGATGGGAGAGTTTGAGAACAAATAAATGTAGAAAAAAGTAAAATAAGAGTTTAAGATTACAATTGATCATCTGCTTTCCCACCATTTTTACCAAAAGAAGGCCAACAAAGTAGAGCACATGGGAGAGTTTGAGAACAAATCAGTGTAAAAAAGAGTAAAAGAAGAGTTTAAGATTATAATTGATCAGCTTCTTTCCCACCATTTTTCGCAAAAGAATGCCAACAGAGCAGAGCATGTCATGATATTATGTTCCAAGGAGATTTCTCAAGTATGCCCCAAGAGATCGGCGGATTCATTTTATTGATCTTCCTGATTGATCCATAATTTGTTTTGGATTTGTTGTTTGAATAGGCGGGGAGAATGAGTGAAGTATTTGAAGTATACGAGTGACAATATTGCAAGATCTCTGCAAATGTTTCAAGGAAATGCAGCTCAGAAACTCTTCTCAATGGAGGTAAGAGGATTGATCATATGGTCCTTGCACACTTTTATAGAAATTATTAAAATTTTCTTTCAATTGATACAAAAACCAAATGTAATAAAGATTGAACCTTTCAACTCTCCCAATCATTTGATGTCTTCATCAATGCACCATAGGAAGATTTCCATATTTCCCATGCCCTTGTATCTTCAACCTCCTTTCTTTGTTTTTTAGCTAGTTGGAAAAAAAAATTCAAAGTTGATACTTGCAATGTGATAATGTATATGAAGAAACCCTAAATCTCCGAGATTGAGACCTAGGGTTTGATAGCATTGAAATCTATACGTTGTTTTGGTGGGGTAGGTAAATTTGTTAGCTACTTGAAATCATAAACACCTGGTTTGTGAATAATCATCTGTTAGTTTATTGAATTTCAATTATGAAGACTTTCTCTGGTACAATGGATGCTATGTCAAAGGATGGTTTAATCAATTTCCTGTAGATTACTTAAATGTTTTATTTATGGTAATTATGATATAAAAAATGTTCAATTGTCTGTCTGTTTTTCTGTATAGGAGATTTCTTGTGGTTTGATTTATGCAGACAACCCGCTAGACAAATCTATTCATAATAGTTTATGGTATTGATACCCGTTTTGGTTTCTATGTTTGATGGAGCAACCTCCGACAGTAAACCTTTTACCATAGAGATGTTGTTGTTGGATAGAAATCTCCAAAAGAGTTTTACACCAAACATATAAATGGCTATTGTATATCACAATAATAAGCATTAACATATGAAGATGTGACACACCCTAAACTCAGTGCATTCAATCGATTGCTTTTTGTTTCATGGTAGATTTTGTTCTGCATATTAAATGATTTGTGGCACTTGAGTGTGTTCGCATCAAAGTTTCTAAGGCCAAACCCGGATTCTCATGTGTCAAGGATATTCAACATATGCCTTGTTCACCTAAGAACTACCTGTAACTCATCTTAGGGTACTCATGTACAATCTCAGCTCATCCCACTTAACAAGTTACCAAGATAAGGCTCATCACATCCAATCATGGTCTAAAACAATTAAGAAACACAACTTACATCTTGACATGCCATAGCACCTAGAATGTCTTAGAATGCCTTGGCACTATGTGGCATGCGTTAACATCCCCTACATTCCTTGGCATCCTTTCACACTCCCTAGCACATCATGGCACTTCCTAACATGCCTTTATAGTTTAGCATACCTTGGAATTACCTAGCATATAACCTTGTCACCCCTCCTTAACACACCTAGATCTCATTGAAACTTCCTCTCACGCACTCTTATTCATTCATTTCCATGCATTTTTACCTAGTGCTTCCTTATGTTTCCCTGACAACCCCTAACACTCCTTAGCTCACCTTAGCACCTGACACATCTTGGCATACCACCCTAACACTCTAGCATTCCTTGGCACTACATAGTATACCTTGTCACTCTCTCCTTAGCACACCTAGATATCGCTGACACACTTGGTCACAAACTCTTATTCATTCATTTTCATGCATTTTTACCTAGTGCTCCCTTGTGTTTCCCTAGCACTCCTTATCAATCCTTGACATGTGTTGTTACACCCTAGCACATATGACATCTTGGCATGTCGCCCTGGCCTCTAGCATGCCTTAACACCTTGTCACTTTGTCCTTAGCACACCTGAAACTCACTGAAACTTCTAATCACAAACTCTTATTTATTCATTTCCATTCATTTTGACATAGTGCTCCCTTGTGTTTCCCTGGCACTCCCAGCTAACACTTCCTTGCATGCGTTGGCACATCTTGGCCGCATGTCACCTAGAACTTTAGCATTCCTTAGCATTTCCAATCATGCCTTGTAACTCCTCCTTAACACACCTGGAACTCACTAACACTCCATGCCACACATTCTTATTCCTTCATTTCCATGCATTATGACCTAGTGCTCCCTTGTGTTTCCCTAGCACTCCCTAACACTCCTTGGCACACATTGGTACACCATGGCACTTGTCACATCTTAGCAGGATTTCCTAGCACTCTATCGTCTATTGGCACTACTTATCATACGTTGTCACTCCCTCCTTAACACACCTATAACTCCCTAACACTCTCTCTCCCTAACACTATCCGGCATATGTCAACCTGCCTTTTCATTCCTTGGCAAGCCATGACACTCCTTAATTATCATGCCCTCATAACTACCCTTATTTTCTTTTAGACTTAGGAACCCAACCAAGTCTTGCCTCGACTACAACAACATTACCAAGTTACATTTACTACAACTAGAATTTGCCTTGTTCCCCTAATGGCCTATAACTCATCTTAGGCTTCTCATGTCCAATCTTAACTCATCCCACTTAAAAAGTTACCAAGTCAAGGATCACATCCAACCGTGCCCATAAAACAACTAAGCAACATAGTTTACATCTTCACATACCATAACATTTGGCACGTATAACAATCCATTGGCACTACATGGAACACATTATCATCCCCTACATTCCTTGGCATGATTTGTCACTCCCTAACATTCCCTGATACTCTAACATGCCTTGGAACTTCCTAGCATATAACCTTGTCACTCCCTCCTTAACACAATTGGAACTTGCTGACACTCCCTATCACACACTCTTATCCATTCATTTCCATGCATTTTGAACTAGTTCTCCCTTGTGTTTTAGTGGCACTCCCTGACACACATTGGCACACCCTAGGACTTGGTGCATCTTGGCATGTCACCCTGGCACTCTAGAATTCCTTGGAACTACCTATCATACCTTGTCACTCCCTCCTTAGCACACCTAGAATTCGCTGAAAATCCCTGTCATGCACTCTTATTCATTCATTTCCATGCATTTGAAACTAGTTCTCCCTTGTTTTTCCCTAACACTCCATAAATCTCCCTGGCATGCATTGGCACACCTTAGCACCTACCACATCTTGGCATGTTTCCCTAGCCTCTAGAATGCCATAGCACTACCTAGCATACCTTGTCACTCCCTCCTTAGCACACATTGAAATCACCGACACTTTTTGTCACAAACTCTTAATCATTCATTTGCATGAATTATTTTCACCTAGTGTTCCCTTGTGTTTCCCTAACACTCCCTAATACTTCCTAGCACTATTTTTCACACCTTGGCACCTAGCACATATTAATTGCATGTCACTCCAGCACGCTAGAATGATTTAGCGCTGCTTAGCATACCATGTCACTCGCCTCTTACCACACCTAGAACTCATTGACATTCCCTGTCACACACTCTTATTCATTCATTTCCATACATTTTGACCTAGTGCTCCCTTGTGTTTCTCTAGCACTCGCTAACACTCAGTACACATTGGCACACCTAACTGCAATGAGTTTCACTAACAGTCAATCCAAAAACCCTTCCAGAGTCTAGCTAGTTACTTGTTCTTCACTAAGATATTAGGGTTAATTTTATTGTATAGTGTTCAGTGTGAAAATATTACTAGGTGTTTTTATCGCATTAGTTGGAAAGTGGCTAAACCACAAGCATGACGGTAGGTTCTTGAATCTTGGACTGTAAAACTAACCAACAAATATATGACTATAAGATCTTTGGGAAATTATAGTTCTCTAAAGAGATTCATGGTAGTGATTTTCCCATTGCACTAGACTCGAGAACTCAATTATTAATTAGATGCAGAGAAGTGGTAGTTTGATGCAGTAAATGTCAAATGTACAGTTGAACAACATGATGGAGGCTTACCTTTGACATCAAAATTCAGTTTGTTATCTTCATGGTACAAACCCCATGATGTCCAAGTGTGACACCCTCCTTGCAACAACACCCTTTGAGTAGTTACCCAGTGATTTCCTTGCCTTTGATTGCCCTCTCCTACATATTATTCACTCTTAGTTCCTTCTCCCTTACTCTCCTCTCACTATGCTCTTTTGCTTCCTATTCTCCTTATCCCAATTTCTCTTCTCTTTCTACTTCTCACTCCATCCTTCTGGTTAGTTAGGGCTTGGCTAACTGGATTTTCCCTTTCCTTGCATTTTTCCTCCCATTTTCTCCCCATCTATCATTTTCCATCTTCCTAGGTCTATTCTAAAATCGACAAGGTTTGAGGGAGGAGAAAAATACATTCATGAGTGCTAATAGGTTGAAAAATATCTCCCCTCCCTCATTGATTGCATGAAGGCCTGTAAATATTATGCCTGTGAGTGGCTATGAGTCTCTTCTTAGGTTTTGGGTCGAATTATTTTTTCTCTTTCAACTATATGAGTCGAGCTATATGCTCTTTAACTCCCCATTGATAGAGTTCCTTATACTTGTATCATGCCCATGGTATAAAGACATATGTATAGGTTATTATGGTATATGTTGAACTTTGGTTATTACGCTCACCTTGAAGTCATTGAGGATCCATCTAACTCCCCCTAGTTAATACAAGGTTCATTAAGTTAGAAAAAAGTGCCATCAATAATTATAAGTGGTTACCTTAAGGAAGGACCATTGGTTTAAGCCTCATCAATGGAGATTGGGTCAACAATTAGGGTTTTGATTCAGTTAGACACTATTCACTATTATATTTGTGGGCATAGAGTAATTATGATCTTCCCCATGTACACAAGGATAACTAAGTAGTGTTTCCCATAATCATGCAAGTGGAACATCAAAATGTACATTAGGGTAACGACAAAATATTTATCATATTTCTACAATGCAAGGTGATAGGAAAATATTTACAATATAGACATGAATGTACTAATATCAGGACCATTAGCATCATATCTACCTACTTGCCACAAGACGAGGGTCATTACAACCCCTTAAAAATAGCCATAAGACCATACTCTTTGGCATCTTCTTGACCACAAGGGTTTAATTGAAAAACACATAGTTCCTTTAAATATTTGAAGGTTGAGGCAATCACTTCAAGCCCTTGAACTTAAAGATAATCAAATATTTGAAATTTGTTACAAAAATAAGTCCATTATGCACACTCCTCATATTAGAGTTGGGTAGATAGGGAGAACACTTGATTGATGCCAACCTTGTAAATGAACAACTTCTCCTACTCATTGGTTGGACTCTCCACCTCTAGTTGACACCATTAACACAACCAAAAGTCCAAGATACCCATAATATGTGAAATACACCCAAGGGCTTAGACTACACCTCCATAAAATGTACCTTCAACTTTGGATGTCCCAAAAAGTTAATATCCTAACCCAATATAGCCTATTTGTTAGATTTTTGTAACTTTCTCCTTAACTAACACTTGTTTTTAACTATTTAATCCACTTACCATATACTCTCTCTTGTTTGCACCCACCTAGTACACAAGAACACTTATGTTTTTAATACAACCAAGTTAAGAGGGCATGTTTCTTATTTACACTTAAATGTTTTCAATACAACCAAGTTAAGAGCATGTGTTTCCTTTTCAAATTCTAGAAGTATAACATGTTTATCTCTATAAACTAACAACAAAATCATTGCATAAAAAATGTAAGCTTAAAATTGAATTAAAATTAGATTATTATTATTATGATAAATACAACAAATATGGAAAATTGGTTTTCAAACACAACCATAAAAAAAAATTGTTAGTTTGTCAAATACAACTACAAAATTATTAAACCATCCTAGATCCATCTTAACCCAGATATATCAAGCACCTTGAGCGATCCAATCTCTCGATGTGCAAACCTCTTTTTTGGCTCTTGATAGATCCAGGTTAAGATGGATCTAGGATGGTTATATAATACTATATAATATCTATATTTGTATCTATGTGTCTCTTTCTTATTCCCTCTCTCTATCTCACCCTCCAAACATACACACTCTCTCTCCATATCTATCTCTTTCTCCCTCCCTCTTCCTCTTTGCCTCTCTCTCTTCCCTCTATCTCTACTCTCTCCATCACTCCCTCCCTCTCTCTACCTTTCTCCCTCTATGTATTTCTTCTTCCTTCCCTCTCTCTCCCCATCCAACTTAATTTCTCTCTCCTCTCTCTTAGTCCTATCTCTCCCTTTTTCTACGCTCCTGCTGTCCGCCCAACTCAACTCTTTCTCCTCCTCCCACCTTTCTGTCCATTCTATGTGCCCTCTCGTCCGTCTCTTTCCTTCTCTTCCTATCTTTTCCCCCACCTATCTCTTCTCTTCCCTCTCTCTCTTCTCCCTCTCTTCTCTATCATCTTCCTTGTCACTCTCCTCTCTCTCTCCACTCTATTCTCCCTATGCCTTAGTTATTTCCTCCCTGGGCTAATCTCCCACTCCAACTCCATATCTATCTACCCCTATCTCTCTCTTCTTTTCCCCTCAACTCCATATCTCCCCCCATACACGCCCCTAGCGCTTTTCTCTCTTCCTACCTCCTCCTCTCTGTCTCCCCCCATCACTCTCTCACTCTCTCTTTTTTTCTCTCTCTCTCTCTCCATCCTCCATATTTGTCACTATCTCCCTTGCCCTCTCTTCCCTTCACTTCGTTTGCTATCATCACTTGGATCCTTAGTTAAGATAGATCTATGTTGGTTCTCACTAATATTTGTATTAGATAAATTTCACATCTTTAAATAGAAAAGTATTCCCATTTTTAATTTTATTAAAACCTTAATTTAATTTATATGGGAATAATTTTAGTAGTTGCGAGGATAGAGGGTTTATATATATCTCAAAGCTAATTACAACCCTTTTCCTAATAGCTTCAAATAAAAAATGTTATAAAATTGAATTAAATTAAAATATTTTTATTGTGAAATAAGTTATGGTTTTTGGGCGTGTGGTATTGATAAGACATGGTATTGGCCCATGGTATTGTAACAAAGCCTATTTACAAGTTAATAATATCCATGGTAAAGTGGGGGTGAATATAGATGGTTAAGAATCTTTTCATATTGTTATAAAATATTTAGATTGTGAAATAAGATATGATTTTTTTGGCATGTGGTATTTATAAGCCATGGTATTAGCCCATGCTATTGTAACAAAGCCTATTCACAAGTTCATAATATCAATGACAAAGCTGGGGTGAATATCCATGATTAAGAATCATGTCATATTCTTATAAAATATTTTGATTTTGAAATAAGTTATGTTTTTTGGGCATGTGGTATTGATAAGCCATGGTATTGGCCCATGGTATTGTAACAAAGTCTATTTACAAGTTAATAATATCCATGGTAAAGTGGGGGTGAATATAGATGGTTAAGAATATTTTCATATTGTTATAAAATATTTAGATTGTGAAATAAGTTATATTCTTAGAGCATGAGGTATTGATAAGACATAGTATTGGCCCATGGTATTATAACAAAGCCAAATTTTTACAAGTTAATAATATCCACTATAAAGTGGGGGTGAATATCCATGGTTAAGAATCTTGTCATTTTGTTATAAAATATTTTGGTTGTGAAATAAGTTATGGTTTTTGGGCTTGAGGTTTTGATAAGCCATGGTATTGGCTCATGGTATTGTAAGAAAGCTTATTCACAAGTTAATAAAAAAGTCAAAATATAACAAATTGAATTTTATTATTTTTATTATTAATTGAGCCAACTTTTAGATTTTTTCACTCATCCCCATACTTTTGATTTTTATTATTATTATTACTATTATTATTTAACTAAGCCCATATTTAGAATTGTTTACATACTTACATTACACCTACACATCTACTCTATAATCTATAAATATTGTATTTATTGTTTTTTAGGGAGGAAAATTTTAACATTTTTTAAAGAACTCAGCCTTAATTTTGATGTAACAAAGCCTTAAAAAATCCAATCTTCATTTATGTTCTAAAACAAGTAGTATATTTTCACTTTTCATAGGGCGGAGGGAAAATGAGTAGCAGATTTTCACAGTGCATAGGGCGGGAGGGAAAACGAGATTGAAGAGTGTTGTGAATTTTGTGAAACGAGATTGAAGAGTGTTGTGAATTTTGTGAATTAAGGTTTTACCAGTAGCAGACTGTATCGAACCCCACCATTGGATCTTCAGTCCATTAATGGCACCCAGGTATGTTTCATTTCTAACCTCTTATGTAATCAAAGATGCAAGACTGATGGCTACGTTTCCACCCCACTTTTAGTCTTCTTCCACACAGGGAGGAGTACACACATCTCAGGTCTCTGGTTCAAAATTCACTATTTTTTTCATCCTTTCTTTTAAGTTTATGCTTTAATCTCTTTGCCGCACTTTGTTAATGTTTGCAGGGATGGCATTGGCATTTGATGAATTTGGGAGGCCATTTATCATACTAAAGAAGCAGAGGCAGAAGGCCCAAATGAGAGGCTTAAATGTTCAAAATGTCTAACATTGTAGTCACCACGGCTATTATGAGAATACTACACACCTCACTAGACTCCAATGGAATAAAAATGATGCTCTAGAATCCTTGTAGTGATGTCATCATCAGTAAGCTCCTAATCCTTTTATTCATTCTCTATTTCTGGATCAGTGAAACCACCCTTAAATTATGAAAATTAGTAGAATTTACTTTAAAACTTGTATGATTCTTAACTAAAAATTACTTAAATTTTTTGTAAAGACTAAAATAAGCCAATACTTTGTGATAAACTCACTCTTTCTCACAAACCCGGATGCCCGGTGAGCTAAATGCTCTACATATGTCGATGTCTACCTACTAAAGCTCTTAAAATTGGTGAATGCATTCACATGTCATTTGAATCATTGGACATCTAATCTGAATTAAGGGCATTTCAACCCCTAGATTTGTATGTGCCATATTCCATCATGTTGGTTCCATTTATAGGTGCATGTCGGTTTTAGTTGTGGGTAGAACTTGACACAATCATTTTGGTTAGATTTCGAGAACTTGCTATTTAAAGTAGTTCAGGGCCTGCATGTCAAACATAGCTACATGGTATTGGTCCATGCATATAACTTTTGTGCACTTTGAGGATGTGGTACTTCAATTTACTACCCAATTTCACACAAAAACTGAACCCAAATTCACACAAATTTACTAACTAAATGAATTGAATAATTCAGACAAAAACTAAACCCAAATTCACACAAATTTATGAAGTAACTAAACTAAATTGTTTCTATTATTAACTATTTACTATTGAACTAAATAATTCACACAAAAACTAAACCCAACTTCACACAAATTTACAAAGTAACTAAATTGAATTGTTTCTATTATTAACTATTTGGTATTGAACTAAATAATTCACACAAAAACTAAACCCAAATTGGCACAAATTTACGAAGTAACTAAACTGATTTGTTTCTATTATTAACTATTTACTATTGAACTAAATAATTCACACAAAAATTGAACCCAAATTCACACAAATTTACGAAGTAACTAAACTGAATTGTTTCTATTATTAACTATTTACTATTGAACTAAATAATTCACACAAAAACTGAACCCAAATTCACACATATTTATGAAGTAACTGAACTGCTGTGATTAACTATTTACTATTGAATTGTTTTTTTTATTAACTATTTACTATTGTCAGGCATGAAACTATAGATTTATGCAACCTAAATGAACAAAGAGATTCCACTATTCACGAATCCATAAATCGCAGTTAGAGAGCCAACCTAAAAATTAATTCAGCCATGAAATAAACCATAAAAAAATTAGTAACAATTCAATACAATTCATACATAGATTTAGGAATACTTATCTGTTCGGAATTTTTCAACAATTAGTTGTAGAAGTAAGATCACAACCATATAATCGAAGGTCAATCATAGTTCATATTTTATTCAATCACTCCCTTCATCATTGACATTATCACTATTTCACTTGATCACATGATCCATTGTTATCACTATTTCACTTGATCACATGATCCATTGTTAGTAAGATCTTTGTTTGACAATAGACCACACATAAGGGTATGTAGTCATATTGTCTTACTGTCTTCATGAGTATAATTTATGGCCTTTACTATATTGGAGCTAAGCAGTTGCTAAATTGAAGATTAATTTTTGCAAGGGATAGTGAGTAATTTCACTGCCTTTTTTTTATAAATCTTCCTCCTAGACCTATAGTTGTTCCTGGATGATAGGTATAGACAAAACAACATGATGCACTTATTGCCTTCACATTATTGTTTTTCAAGTCTATGCTTCGAACAAGACATAATAGCTCTTTTGATGATACAAAAAAAATACTTAATACTTGGTGAATAATCTGAAGAAGTGCCTTAATGTTTCTTTGCACAAACTTATGGACAAGAACAAGAAAGTGAAAGAGAGTTGTAAAAGTGGTTAGAACATAGATTTTCTACTGATCACTAGATCCATAACTAATGATCCCACTATGTTAGTAGATAAGTGTTTCTTCAAATAATGATTGTCATATGTCTTAGTTTATTTTTGTTTCATTCCACCTTCCATGGCACTGATCTATTATGTGGAAGAAATTTTCTGATGAAGGCTGCTAAATTAACCCACCAACTTCATAGGGCTCCAATTGACGTTCTTATTTCTAGCTTCTAATTTCTAGTCTTTAATCTCTCTCACAATGGTTTCCGAACTATCTATATAAACATCTGATCTTTCACTAGATAGACAAAGAAGTTAGCAGCTTGAAGTTTTCTATTACATTTTTATTTTAAAAGAGAGTTCTCTAGTTCTTCTCTCAAGGTTCCTTGTTGCCCTTCATGTTAACTTCCATCATTTACTTTGGCTATAACTTTTCTTAGCTGGGCTGTTTCTATGGTTTTAGTGTTGTAGTAATTGTTCTCAACATCTCTGTAATGTTTGCATTTCTTTGATATATGCTTCTCCAAATAACATCCTTCCTCCACATAACATTTTTTTTCTCTTTTTGCAATAGGCTTTTGGACATCATATTGCCAGTTCTCATCCTGAAGCTGCTTCTCTCCCCTGAATCTCCTTTGTTGGATTTGCAACAAAGGAGGGAGAAAAGAATCTTATTTGTTGGATTTGCCTCATTGCAAGTTCTTCCTACTTTAATACCAATTTATGGGTGCTAGAAAATGCAAAACATGTAGATAATAAACAAAATTTGCTACCCATCTTAGTGGATGGTGTCAATCATAATCAATGTATTTCACTAAACAGAGGCCAAACAATTCCACTTGATGATTTTATCATTAAACTTGGATTATAACATTCAATTAAATTACTGAAATGATAGTGATGCTACTCAATTACAATTCACTTTGCAGTAGAAATTGATCCTCATGCATGGGATTAAGAAAGGATAAATAAAAAGAAATATTATGTTTCTCATAGAACAATAGGTTGCACAATTTCTTGTTTAGGTAGAGATTCCATGCTAGTTCCCTTTCCAGGAGTTTACCCTTCTTACTGCTCGGTGTTTATTCCTTAACAATCTCCTTCATTATCAGTGGAGTGATATTCCTCAATTGCCTAGTGATATGCCTCAACTGATCTAAGGATCTTCTTGCCCAATGATTGTATTCAATTGCAGTTGTGGAGAATATAGAAGCCCTCTATAATAACATCATCAGAAGTGAGTACCAAATACACGACATTGTCATTCTCCAGCAGAGCTTTGGAACCAATTTCCCCTTTCTCCAGAGCTATAATTTGGCTCCGCTTTAGAGATATGCCGAGGGAATAACCAGCATCCAACTTCTTCTTTCCTAGCCTTGTATTTTCCATGGAGATGGCCTTGTTGGACTGACCATAGTATATCTGAGTGGTTTTAAACTAGCTTTACAAAGAGGGCTTTAGGGTCTTGCTGGCTTCCAAGGACTAAACAAAATCTGCCACAATGGAATGTTGAACAGGGATGAATCTGCCATACCAAATCAGATGAACATCCACAATAGGACTACTAGTAAGCAAGGGACCATTGTTATAAGTTAAAACAAGGGGCTTCTATTCAACCAATACGGAGGAACACAGATCAATCAGAAGAAGAAGACATACAATAAGCTTTAACCCTCCCAATCCCAAAATTAGAGAAACCCTACAAACCCTAGTGCTGCTGGGTTTTTCCTGACAGACAAGAAATGCCTAATTTTTTTCCCCCTCCTTTGTTGGATTTGCCTCACTGCAGGTTATTCCTGATTTAATACTAATCATGGGTGCTAGAAAATGCAAAACCTACACAAATGCATACTAATCTACTATAGGTAGATAAGAAATAAAATTTACTACCCATCTCAGTGGATGGTGTCAATCACAATCAATGTACATCACTAAACAGAAGCCAAACAATTCCACATGAGGATTTTATCATTGAAATTGTATTATAGCATTCAAGTAAATCAGTGAAATAACATTGATGCTACTTAATTACATTCACTCTGCAGCAGAAATTGATCCTCATGCACGGGATTAAGAAAGGATGAATAAAAAAAATACTCTATTTCTCACACAACAGTGAGTTGCACGGTTTCTTGTTTAGGCACAGATTCCATGCTAGTTTTCTTTCCAGGAATTTACCCTTCTTGTTGCTCAGTGATTATTCCTTAAGAATCTCCTTCATTTTCAGTGGAGTGATCTTCCTCAATTGGCCAGTAATATGCCTCAATTGCTCCAATGATCTTCTTTCCCAATTATTGTGCTCAATTTCGTTTGTGGAAGTCAGTGCCTTCTTCTCGAGAGAGTCTATTGCTTCTCTTAATTTGTTTTCCTCAACAAATTCTTCCACTTTAGCCTAGTGATTTCTGGTCTATGTTAAAATTTCATTCTCAGTGATATCCTCCTTTGCAATGAATTTCTTAATTATTTCTGGAGTTGATTTATGTTTCATCATTCAGCAAGATGTTTCTCGGAGCAACAAGATTTGTGATGCCATGCCATCTCACCTTGTTGTAGTTCTGTTAATTTGGTGTCTCTTTGTTTTTGTCTTATTTCTCCAGTAGTAGCAATCTGTCATCTCAACTCCTCTTGTTTTTTTTGTGGTTCCAGTGTAATGGGTGAATAAACTAAGTACAATGTATCTTGCCTCTCCTTCCAGCTATTTTTAGGAATTTCATGTTTAAAGTGGGAGTCAGTGAAACTAAGAGTGATCCCCTGTGGGCTCATGTAAGTCTCACAAGAAATTGATGATTAAACATGAATGAGATGCTACAATTTAAATACGTTTTTGGTGATGCAAGAACATTAATGGACTAGGGATGCTCCTGCATTACTCATTCCAATGTCTAGCTGATAGCCTTTGTTTGAAAATATATGTTGAAGTTACAATTTATTTATCATGTGGCACCATTTGGTGCAATTATAAAAGATTGAGTAGACAAGTAGATGAGTAGATTCAATTGAGAAGTGGATCCAAGCCTGAGATTTCGATGGTAATTTTCTTAATTTCAATGATAGGAATTGGATTTGCAACATGCCCCTGATGTTTTTAACTACTTTCAACTTTTCCATTTGACAACATGTTTATGCCCTTGTTTGAATGCTAGAATTTAGTTATTTTCCCAATAACTATTTAGAGTAGTTTATGTTCTATTTGCAGCAGTAATATTTATTTATCAAGGTTCTTTGAATTTATAGGTTCATGTTTAAAGACATATACATTTGAATTCCCCTGTGTCTAGTTCATTTTATTTCATCCTTTTATTCTATCAATCCTTGTGTTTGTTGGTGATTTACAATTTGGTGATATCAGTTTCCAACTGCAACACCTTGTTGGATTTCTTAAAGATATTTCATTGCCTTCATCTTACTATCTTTCTTGCAAAGCATGATTATTTATTTGCATACATAGGGTTGAAGTTTAAGTAGTTGGTTCCACATTTGAAGGATGATTTTCTTGTATGATTTGGTTCTATTTGGCATGTATATCAACCTTCATAGGAAGAAGCGACAGGATTTCTTGATCCATATGTAAATATAGTTTGCTTAGATTGTAATGAGGCTAGTGATGGTGATATTTTATTATTGTGTGATCACTATGATTCAACATATCATACATATTGTGTTGTTCTTGGAAGCGCTATCCCTGAAGGATATTGGTATTGTCAAGGCTATCAAACATTTATGCTTGGACAGTCGAACACACATGATGAAGATGTTGAGGATTTTGTGCTTGATTTTGGAAATGGGGATGAAGCTTAGGAATCAGACGATTTGTGGAAGATGCTCTAGTTGGGATGGTTTTACAAATAACAAACTTAGAGCTCAATTTATCACCACCTTCTCCTTCTTCTGCTCCTCTCGTAGAGACACGACCAACTCATGTAAGAACAATTCACAGAAGGATTTTGCAACGAAGCACTCCAAATCCATCTCCTAGATTGCTAGATGTAGTAATGGATTCACTTAGGAAAATTGAAGTATTTGGGTCTACATCATAAGTATTGTACGAACAAAAACCCTCTTAGGTCAGCACATACTTCAGGAGCATGTACAAGCTTTACATGACAATTGGTCTGCACCAGGAAGAGGCTTTTAGTAGTTTTCACCTAGCTCTTCCCTTGACAGATTTGGGGCCAAAGATGGGACTGATTCAATTTGACAACCCAAACCCAACAACAAGTCGCTTCTCTTTCATGAATCAGCTCGGAGAAGTAATTTAGCCCCTGTTTTAGAGATGGAAAATTATACAACTAAATATGATGTTGATTAGGCATGGACAATGATGGAACGTACTCTAGCATCAAGAGAACATAATATAGGTCTGGCTAATTCTCATAAATATGGAAGAAATTGGTAGGGATCATATTTTGGTCATAAAAAAATAATTTATAAGAATTGATGGGAAATGCAAGGTCAATTATTGTGAGCAGAAGCATCTTCACTGCTCATGTACGATCAAGAACTAGAGATAGTCAAGATAGACACATTCCTGCAACTCCTAACTATTTGGAAAATCCATAAAGGATAACAGAGGAGATCTTGTATAGGGATGTTGGAAATAATAGGCTGCCAGCACATAGTGTTTGTAATGAGATATTGGGTATAAGATTATCTGAAAGAAGTAACAATTTATATCATCAGCTAAATGATGCCAATTCATTTAGTAAACCTCATGAAAATGGAGTCCAAAAAGTTGAAGGTGCAAAGGAGAATGTGATCTCCATGGTAAAATCTCACATGAAGCACACACTCACAAGGGAACATAGGTAAAAGCATCTGTATTTTTCTTTCTTTTATGGTGTGTCTCTATAGAGTTGATTTTACTGGGTGTACACTGTATGCATCTCAAAATTTATCTTTAGGAAATCCTGTTTTTATTCTTTCGAATAAAAACTCTCTAAGGAATCCTAATGGATGTTTCCCCACATTCATGGATGGCATCCCTGGTAAACCCATTGGCATTGATTAGTGCACCTCACCCAAGGGACTTCGAACAGGGCGCCTGCCAGCACAGAACTAGCCAAATACCCAGTAACATTAATGACATTCGGTTGGGCTAACCCCTTGGGCTCAATAAATCATAATCAACTACATTATTTTCCATATTAACATATTGATCCTGTTTAACATTTTGCTAGAGTAACCATAACAATCCAAGCTTGTTCCTATTTTTATTTTGGTTTTTAATTCCTTTTTTGGTGTGGTGACAACTTTATATGATCGTATAAATATTTATTTTTGTCAGAGAATATGTTGAAAATTAGATGCTCTCTTACATTCTACCTTGTCTATTATGTATTGATGGATTTCAGTTTCACTACTTGTGACCAAAGAACTGTGTCAGGTATGTATAAAAGGATTCTTGTATCACTATTTATAAAATGAACATTTTCCTTACACAAGAAAAGTAGATCCTTAATGCTACATGTTTGCATCTCAGGGAACTTCCAATACTAATAAATGAGGTGAAATTTAAGTGTTTCCAGAATCCAAATGTCAGGTTTTGTTAATTCTCTCATATATGGTCCTAGAAAAGCGAAGTGAAATTTAATTATTTCCAAATCTTAATTTCTGTGAATTCACTCATATTTGGTGTTGGAATATTTTGAGAAAACGGGAAGAATTTCTTTTAGTTGCATTCAAATTTTCCAAAAATAATACTAAATTTCTCCCTGACTAAAATTCTCCCTGAAATGGCTTTGGGATTGAAAATTTTGTAAATATTTTTAGGGAAAAAGCCCAAAATACTTTTTCCAGATTAGAGTTTTATAACACTAGGTACAAAAATAGTCTTTTATTTTTTGTTGCAAGTGTCTGATAGAGTCTACCCAAAAATTGATCAAAAAATTAGGTAGATACGTTGGACGGACTAAATAATTTTGAATGAATAATCACTTAACATAAATGATATATTAGGTTGATTAAAAATATAACTTAGAAGCATGAACTGAAGAATAAATCTCAATGAGATTGATACATTCTTAATTGATTTGAATGAGGCCAGGAATAGCTTTGACTAGAGGGTGTTGAGAATGGCATAATTTTGTTCTGGTTGGATAGATTTAGAACTAAAAATTAGCAGTTTTCTTGCTTGCATAACTTGGGAGGATTTTTGTATCTTAATTCTCAACCTTATTGAATAATATGATTTATGCCTTGAAATATTGAGATATGTTGTGATACCACGTGCTAGTAAACTAAACACTTTGGATGAAAATTTAGTTGTGAATTTTACTTGCAAAAGATATAAGTGAAAATACAGATTAATTGTCCCTTCTATAGAATTTCCTTGAAATTTTGCTACTGCTTGTATGAATAAATATGAAACTAATTTTTGCACAAAGAAAAAAATATCTCTACCAATTTGCAGTGGAATAGAACATAAATAAAACACAGTCACACTATAGCAAAAAATAAAAATAAAAAAAAATCTAGGGAACCCAACTGGGAAAACCCTCTGCTAGCTGTAGAAATTTAAAATACTATCCATATTAGAATTTGAGACACCTTCTTCAAGACCAGATTCATCGATGCTTATTTATTTTTGTATTCATTTTCATAAGCATTATGGTTGTTTTCCATCAAATCAAAGTAGCTAGAAAGTGTCTCTTTGATTTCAGAAAGCAGACCAATATCAACTTCATCCAAGAATCCCCTAGAAGGCTCATCAGTAGAAAGTAGAAAGGTATTTTTTAATTTTATTTCATCACATGAATCCATCATAATCACTTATTTTTCTTCATTTCTTTCACAATCATTTCAATGTTAGATGCAAAAGGTAATATAATCCTTAGGCAACTTTTTCTTTTGATAATGGGTAATCAATGTTGTGCTTTAACTTTTTCTTTTGGTAATGGATTATTTATGTGATCTCCCCTCTCTCACACACAACCAGAGTCTAGACATACATGGTTTTTTCGGATATGTGGATTATGGACAGATTTAAGCTATCCATTTATCTAGAAATGTACACTGTAGAAATCAAACACTTACAGTTAAATATTTCCTTGCCACTAAATTAGAGTTGAAGAGTCAAGCTCCTATTTGTCAGGCATATATGTCACTTTTAAATAAATTTATTGTTGACTCTGTATAGACCTTCCATGGGAGGGAAAAGAGTGATCACTGCCATTTCTTAATCTTTTTGCGGACCAAGTAAATATTCCAAATGTGTATAAGTTAGTGGCTTCTTGGAGAATCCCAAGAGTGGCACTATTGTAGCAAACATAAATTTTTTTATTTTGAGTTCTTCATTAGTTAATTGATAGTATATTGCTTATTCCATACAATACCTTTACAGTGTATGATCAAATTATAGTTAAGCCTATCATAATATTTTGACTTACCCTCTTTTAGAGGGAAACTAGGGTATGTGTCAAGCTTGCATGTCATAATTGTATCATGCAGAGTTTACCTAGGTCAATTTTTATGGATCTAAGAAGCAAGATACCTATTGGAATTCAAGAGGCAGCAATACTACAAAGTGGGAAAGAGGTTTCGCAATTAACCTAGCTTTCACATTATGGTTGGAGTCGGTTTGTTGGCAAGATGTTGGATAACCCAACTTATTTTTTATGACTGAGTGCAAGATTGAATCCTTCAACATATTCCTCACTTAATTTTCATTAAGTGATGGGTTTTCTCAGAAGTGGCTTACACCTATAAACTTTACCAGAGTTGTTCTTGAGTCTTTGGAGGTGGTTAGTTTTTCAAAACACACAAGTACAAGAAGACAAGAAATAATATGCTTAACCAATTTGAAGTTATCTCCTTGCGAATAGGGTGTTCCCATTCATAAACCTGACAACTCGCTCTACTTCTTTCTAGTGAACAACTTTGGGACTTGCCATGAATCATGAGACAATTCCAACTCCATAAATATAAATTTCTTATTTAAATCTAAATCCACTAGATTAGAATCTGCACAAGGAGAACTCCATTCTTGTTTCGAAATAACCTGTAATCAACTTGTACTGTGCTATTTAATATTTTCTATATTTATTCACATCCTTGGTCTGTGACATAAAGATGCAACAAGCTACCTTGCATTTTCTATACTAACACTTCTAAAAAATAATAAAGTATGCCCAAATCTATCATTTCAAATGATTTATGTAGCTCACCTTTTGGTTTTTCAATTATTGAAGTTGTTGCCTATATTGATGAGATCTTCTACAACTAATACCACAATGACAATATATGTTATACTTTTATCTATGTTGCTCTGAAGGTGTTTCTCCTTTGGTAGAGAAACAATACACTGCAGTTTCCATTTAGGGGAGAAGTGTACCGAGTAGCAACCTTGGCCTGTGTGCAGATGAGTTGAATGCACATTAGACTCTATCTATTGTTTTGAAGGTGTTTCTCCTTCAACAATACTTCATCTCAGTAGATCCTTTCAGTCTACACCTTCAGTAGATGCATGTCGCCTTGGGATACATGTTGTAGATTATAGTTTTCCTATGAGGGTGTAGCAATGATGAAAGAAGTGCATCAATTTTAGGCATCTTGTGGTTGTTGTATGCAAGAATTCTTGTTTAGTGTTTCCCAAACATAGATAGATCCATATTTAGTATGATTTTATAGTTTGACTTAGATGCTCACTTTTCTTAATTTAGTTGTTTTTCTTAGTTATTTTTTATGCACAAATTTATCTTTAAGAAAAGTGCACAGTAGAGAAGGGTTGTATATTTTGAGTAGGGGACACACTTTTAGGAAGGAGGTACTCTATTCTAGGAAGCTTTTTCCATGCAGGTTAGGTGCTTTATCTTAGAATCCCAAGAGTGGCGCTATTGTAGCAATAAGAAATTCGTTTATTTTGAGTTCTTCATTAGTGCATTGATAGTATATTGTTTATTCCATGCAATACCTCAATAGTGTATGATCAAATTACAGTTAAGATTGTCATAATATTTTGACTTACCCTCTTTATAGGGAAACTAGAGTATGTGTCAAGCTTGCACGTCACAATTGTATCATGCAGAGTTTACCTGGCACGATTTTTGTGGATCTAAGTAACTAGATACCTTTTCAAATTCAAGAGGCAACAATACTACAAAGTGGGAAAGAGGTTTCACACTTAACTTTCCTTTCACATTATGGTTTGATTTAGTTTGTTGGCAAGATGTTGGATACCCCAAATTCCTTTTTATGACTGAGTGCAAGATTGAATCCTTCGACGTATTCCTCGCTCAATTGTCATTAAGCAATGGGTTTTATCAGAAGTGCTTCACATCTATAAACTTTACCTAAGCTATTATTGAGTCTTTGGATGTGGTTATCTTTTCAAAGCACACATGTACAAGAAGACGGGAAATAATATGATCGACCAATTTCAAGTTATCTTCCTGCGAATAAGTTGTTCCCTCCCATAAACCTGACGACTCACTCTGCTTCTTTCTACTGAACAAAATTGGGACTTTTCATGAATTGTGAGACAATTACAACCCCACAACTATCAATTTCTTATTTAAATTTATACCCACTAGATTAGAACCCGCACAAGGAGAATTCCATTCACTTTTCAAAAGAACCTGCAATTGACTTATACCATGCTATTTAATATTTTATGTATTGCTTTGCATCCTTGGCCTGTGACATAAAGACGCAACATGCTACCTTGCATTTTCTATACTAACACTCCTAAACAATAATAAAGTATGCCCAAATTTGTCATTTCAAATGATCTATGCATCTCAACTTTTGGTTTTACAATTATTGAAGTTATTACCTATATTGATGAGATCATCTACAACCAAGACCATAGTGACACTATCTATTAGAGTTTTATCCGTGTTGCACTAAAGGTGTTTTTTCTTCAGTAGCACTAGAATACATTACAGTTTCCATTCAACGAAGAAGTGTACCCAGTAGCAGCCTTGGTCTATGTGTAAATGGGTTGAATTCACAATAGACTTTATATGTTGTTTTGAAGGTGTTTCTCCTTCAATAGTACTTCATCTCATTAAATCCTTTCAATCTACACCTTCAACAGATGCATACAATCTTGGCGTATATGCTATATATTCCAGTTTTGTTGTGAGGGTATAGCAACGATGAAAGAACCACATCAATTTTAGGATATTATGGTTGTTGTATGCAAACATGCTTGTTTAGTGGTTCCCAAACTTATATAGAGCCATATTTAGTATACTTTTATAGTTTGACTTAGATGCTCACTTTTCTTAATTTAGGTGTTTTTCTTAGTACTATTTTATGCACAGAATTATCTTTAAGAAAAGTGCATAGTAGAGAAGGGTTCTATATTTTGAGTAGGGGGACGCTCTTATAAGTAGGAGTTACTCTATTCTACATAGTTTCTGTCATGCATGTTAGGTGCTTTATCTTAGACAGAGTTCCAAGTCCCTGCCTCCTTGACAAAGTCCCTACCAGACAAGACACCAACGGATAGAGTTCCCAGTCCCTAAATTTCCCAAAAACCCACCTGAGCCTAGCTATCTAGCCTAAAATCCTTTACATTCCAGTCATATCTTGGTTGTGATTCCATAGAGAAAGCCCTTTCTGGTTTCGTAGGGCTAGCTACCAATCTAAAAGATTGGTTTTTGGTTACCTCCATCGATCTCCTCATTAGCCTAGGACATTATGGAGGATAACATAGGGCATGACAACTAGGGAGTTCCAAGGTGTTTTAGTGAATGTAAGGTTCCCAAGTCATGGAAAAATGTAATGCTAGTTGTGAGGTCATGACTGCCAAGGTGTGTTAAGGAATGTTAGGGCATGCTAACATGTGCCAAATATTAAGGAGACATGTCAAATAAGCTATGCCAAGATGTACAAGTGTTCCAAGTCCCTGCCTCCTCTTCTTCCATATGTTGTCCACTTAAGACATTTCCTTTGCAATATTTGGTGCATTTTCTAGTTATAGGTCATTTATAGGTTACAAATGTCTTCAGAGTTTCACTTTTAATTGAGTATTGAATTGAACATATTGATTCTCTTATACAAAACCATTTTTCCCTCCACCCACTTTTCATAACTTCAATAACCATTAGGTAGGGACCTGCAACTTCGATGTTGCTTTGTTTGTTTAGTAAAATATTGTCAAGACTTTAATTTATTGAAAGTTGTAGAATTTATGATTTATGAAGTTTCAAGGTCTAATTTTTAAAATTATAATTCTTTAAAGGGTGTTAGCTCAATGGAAGAGCACCTTCTTTACAGGCACAAGGTTGGTGGTTCGGTTACATCATGCCCTAACATCCATATGGAATGGAGATGATCAATTTTTGGTGACGGAGGCTCTTTTGACCATCACCAATGAGCTTTGGTGACCTTTTTCGACCCTCACCAAAAATATGAAATGGTGAGAGTCAACAAACGCCATCATATATACTCATCATTAGTGACGACCCTCAAAGGTCCATAACCATAAATCATTGTTGTTGATATGAAATGGTGACGGTCGTTGTCCATCATTATAGTCATTATTCGTGACAGACCTTGAATGTCACCACAACGCCTGTACTTTTAGCAATGCGGCTTTTGGTGACAGTCAACAAACGTCACAATATATATGTACCAATAGTGACGGTCATTAAAGATCCATCACAATAAATCATTGTTGTTCATATGAAATGGTGACGATCACTATCTGTCATTATAATCAATATTCGTGACAGACCTTGAATTTCACCATAACACCTATACTTTTAGCGACGCCACCTTTGGTGACGTTAAGCTTTTGGTGACCAAGGCTACAGTCCCTCACCATTGCTCATATACAATGGTGACAATCGCTATCCTTAATATAAATCATTATTGGTGACGAACTTTGAATGTCACTACAACACCTATACTTTTGGTGATGCCACCTTTGGTGACATTCAGTTTTTGGTGACAGAGGCTATGGTCTGTCACCATTGCTCATATGAAATAGTGATGGTTTCTATCTGTCATTATAAATCATTATTGGTGACAAACTTTGTATGCCACTACAACACCTATACTTTTGGCGATGCCACCTTTTGTGACGTTCAGTTTTTGGTGACGAATGCTCTTTTGACCGTCACCAAGGAGCTTATGGTGACATTTTTCGCCCCTCACCAATGTTCTTTTTTCTTGTAGTGATTGTCAGGCATAAATCCTAATTTTTTCCATGTAGTTATTGGAGATTTGTTAAGAGTAATAATTCATGTTAGTTAAATTTTCCCAAATTCAACAAGATGTTCCTACTTGTTGTTTGAACAAAATAAACGATGAGAAAGTATCATAATCTTATATGACCATAAAAAAATAAGAGAGCAAAAAAGTAGAATGGAAGTGTCGACCTTGCCATGAATATAACCTTTGACATGGATGGCAAAAACTAAAACTCCAAGTGTTTTCTGTTAGGGTCCTATAAATTATAGGATCTCAAAGTGATTGAGTATTTTGTATTTGTGATTTCATATTGTACATAATTTCAATATTCAAATCATTTCCAAAAATATGAAAAAAGAAAATGAAAAGAGGGTATGTTAAAAAAAAATGGAAATAAGAACCCCACAAAAGAAAAAATAGAAAATAATACTAAATGTGTTACAAGTCCAATTGCCACTACTGATAAGTTAGTTCTTTACTGTATTTTCAAATAAGGTTGTGTGCAAATTGTTTTTGAATGCCACAATGACTGAAATTATGTTCAAGTCAGACAGCTTAATCATGTCTTAAGACATTTAAAATTATGTTTAATAGGTTAGTGAATGAAGATTTACAAAACAGTTTAATCTTGGTAAATCAATAGCTAGGTAGAAATAAAATTGACTCAACAGTTTAATCTGAGTCAATGGAGAAATAAGTGATAGAATAAGGTATATTTTCATAAAAGAAAAATGATTTGTGTGTGCTAGTTTAAATGCACCTTACAAAACAAGAAGAGCAAATGTTAGCTTAGAAAAAGAATTGAAATGCAAAACGATAGGTAGAAGCGCTATGGTGATTAGAGGAAAAGAATGAAAGTTTTATTCTAAGATCAATTTAAAATGTATTTCATGTGCAGAAAAAGGAGAAGGATTAAAGTTTTACTCTAAAGTTTAATCTATCCATTAATTTTTGGTACATTAATCCCCTATTCCTAAGTTTTAAAACCGCAAAATCACCCCTCCGCTCATATTTCATCCACTCCCATACCCCACCATACACTCTAATCATTCCCCTCTATGCATTAAATTAATTTATCCCGACCCCACTGAGCACCCTGTCACATCGTATTAACACCCTGCCACTTCTCCCCTCATTTGTGCCCACCTCCCAACATCCAATGTCCCACAGTGCATTTCGAGCCCCCCTCACCATCCGAAATTTATGGTCGAGGATAGGGGGGAGTCTGAAATGGGAGGTATTGGAAACCATGCCCACCGCAATGTGTCAACACCTCGTGATTTCGTACCACCCTTGGCCGAAACCATTAACCGTTGCCCCCCTTGAAAAGTGGTTTCTCCGCCGAGTAAAACCACTGCTCTATCTGTTGCACTCCCTCCACTCACCCTTCACTACATCATCTGCCCATTGATCCCGCCAATCACATCCATTCCCTCAAAAATTAAGTCGTTAAACAATTAAATGGTTTAATTTTTAATCCAATGGACCCACTCCACCATCAATGGGAAAGCCCAAAACATTATAAAATCCCTCCCTTTGCTCATTAACCGGTTACTAAGTTCATACACTGCCACTACTATTGCTCTATTACAGGTGTACAAGTCTGAACTCCAACAATTTCACCTAGCTGGGAACATTTCTCACTCACTCAATTTCAGGCCAGTACCCTGTCTTTCTATCTACAAATCCAAAATCCTCTATGCACACTGTAAGCCTATATCATCCATATTTCACCAGTAATTCTCAATTTAGCCAATCATGCCTCCAAAACACAAGGGACCAAAAGAACCTGTGAGTCCTTTGATCCACCCTCCCATTAATTTTCACCACATCCCTTTGGCAGGCAGAGACTACAAGATCCATGAAAATCTCTATGAATTTGAGCTTTTTGAGATGTATTGCTAGCTCGAGGACAAATATATAGATAAGCCTGATGACATTCAATTGTGGGAACCTAATTTGCCCCACTATATTTTTCCCCTTACCCACAACACCCCAAAATTTGTTAGGAAATTTCATTCTTTCTACCTGCCTAGCCAAAGAGCTATCATTTCCCCCAATGGAGAAATTCTATTCACAATCAATCCCCAAGCTATAGACCAAATGATGCAGGCTCCTACAATAGAGAATTCCACTCCTTTTTCCCATGAAGCACTCGTTGAATTGTATCATAAATTGGACTTTGCTAAGAGAGCCATAACCCTTGAGCTTTTCTTGACAGAAGATGCCCCATTCCCAAAGAAAAATCCTCCCTATCCATCTTCTATGTTACCTAAGAGAGCGAAGAAAATTATCACAGTCATCTCCTACCTCTTTGGCTTTTACTCGGATCAATGGATAGATGAGGCAATTATAGGATTTCTTTCCATTTTCTCTATTGATTCCAAGCCTTCCATCTTGTTTAACTTCAACCAATTCCTTGCAGATTCTATCCATGGAAATTTATCAAATTATAGACTCAGAAGATATTCAAATATGCTTCTGTGTTGGTTCATATGTTTTTATATTTTCAGGGAGACAACATCAGGCTTGCCTTACAAAAGCTGGATGAAGAAGGAAATCAATAGTCATTCATCTTTTGGACTACGTTGGTTATGAAGGAACAAAAGGAACTCATACAAATTGTTCATAGAGATTTTTGTACATCCAACACTCAGTCTCCTAAGCAGCAGGTCAGATCCAAGGATCAGTGAAGAAACTAGGAAAGTTTTGCAACTATCAGACCAAGACCAGATAGGGGATTGGTACCTTTATCAAAATTACATAGAGCTGAGGGTATTTGGGTGTGAGCTTGCCCTTTACAAGCTACCAAAATTCCTCCCAATGAGGCTTTTTTCTCTAGAATACATCAGGAAAACGCTTAATATGGATGAGATCCACTTTGTAGCTGCCAAGAAGAAGTTCCAATTCAAAATCAAAACACAAATAGGGCCTTTCATTTTCAACAGCAGGGCAACAGGGGAAGAAGTGGATAAACTACTAAAAGAAATGTAGTTCAACCTCAGTTTCACTTGGTCATATGATCCATTTGGGGTCATCTCTAAGTTAAGGGTAGAAAACAAGTCTACTGCTTATTTTCACATAGCCAAACCAGAGATGGAAAGATATAAAAACCAACTAGAATGGGCTGAGAATAGTCTACAAGAGGAAGAGGAGTAGTTAGTATCCACTTCAACAATGCAGACTCCTATCACAAAGGATGAATCAGCAAAGAGGAGCAGAGAAGAAGATTCACCTTCAATGACTGAGATTTCTAGTGAAGGCTTTAAAATCATGTACAGAAAGAAGGCCAAGCTGCATTCTAAACTAAGCCTAAGCAAGGATTTAGAGAAAGAGAACATTATCACCACTAAAGAGCCACTTATTTTCTCATTAGTGGGTGATCAGACTACACTTTCTCCCACTACCTCCACAGCTTCACAAGGTTAGCAGCAGGTTATGCAGACCAGCACATATACCACAGGGGAGACAGAAAAGAGTATATTTGACATTTTGAAGGAAATTAAAGTGAGGAATCAGGCCTTGAAGATCAACACATACGCTCAGTTATGGAAGGAGACTTCAAATTCTCAAAGTAGGCTTCTGTCAACCTTTGATTCAGAGAAAGGTAAAATGCAAATGGCATTCCTCCAAGCACAGATTCCCTAGCCCAAGGTAGCATCAAATTACAAGAAGACATCATTTGAATTTGATGTGAAAGACATACATGCCATTGACCAAATGGAGATGCACAAGCAGACTTGGCAGATGATTTCATCTACTCCCACTAACATTGTTATGACTTTGTCTAAATTAAGTTACATTAGCCAATGTTCAATCACAATTGAAGATGGAGACAGTCTCTGCACTTACCAAAGACACAAGGATCAAAGCTTTGGAGGACTTGGTGATCAAAGTAGGTTATGATCCTGCCAACATCAATTCTGCAGAAGAGATCGTGAGGAAAAATAATATAGATATAGCAGCATTAAGGAAGAAGTCGAAGATACCAGCCACAAAAGATCCTCTTGCCAAGGAAATTGAAGAAACAAAGACACAAAAGGCAGATATGATGAAGCTCATCATGGATCAAAGTGCACAGTTGAAGCAAATGGAGACAGAGATGGAAAATATTATCAAAGAAAAGGATCAAGCTTCCAAAATGGTTGTTTTCCCTTTGGAAGCACTTCCTATCACAACAATTCCTATAGCTACATCTTCTACAACAAGCACAAGGGTTGTTGCAGATAAATTGGCAAATGCATTGAAGAACATGTCTCTGAAGACTGAAGAAATTAGAAGATTGTAGGCTTAAGTCAATCTTTTACAAGATCAAAAGACAAAGACTAATAATTTCCATGCATCAGAGCTACAGAGAGCTCAAACCCAGGTAGAAGTATGGAGGAAGTTAGCAACTGGGTCCTCTATTGGCCACACATTGGCCCAAGTTAAAGAAATTATATGGAACAATTTCATTGAAGAAATAGATGAAATATGGCCATGTATCTAGATTATATTTGAACAGAAAGAGTTGATGGAGAAAGCCAAGAAAACCATTTCCACTATCAATGTTGAATTGGGAGAAATGCCTGCCACAACCAACAACATCATAAAGTTTCTCAATTCCAAAAATAGATATGAGCTGGATGCTTTGGGAGTAGATGACAGAACAGAAACGATCCTAGAAGTAAAGAAATTTTTAACAAAGAAGAACTTGGTTGTGCAGCTGACAGAGAAATGTCACACTTTGGAGGTAGCAGTTAATGTTTTTTCACTAGAATAGAAGCTTTAAACAAGAAAGGTCTACCTTCTTTATTTATGATCAATGACAAATTGATGACCAGGGAATATTACAAGAAGAAGCTTCAAGGCATTCCAAAGGATACAACCAAGTATTCCCACATCAAAGGTGCTATGACAGGGAGAGATTTTTACGAAGCTATCAGTGATATGAGTTTCATCCAGCATGAGATAAGACACATTTTTGTAGTAAAACCCACATTCGCTCCGTATACAGATGTAGATGAGATCTATCGAAAAGTAACAAAAATTTCTATTCCAGACGAGGAGCAGTGGGATAAACTGTGTGAATTCCAAGATTAAAGAAAGGGTCAGCTTCACCAGCGTGACACATAAATAGTGGCCACTCAGCAACTGTTCTCCACCAAAGCAGTGCCAGATGTCCAGATCAATTTGCCAATTCACCTCTTTTGGTTGCATTATTTCATTTTTGTTAGTTTCAAGTTAATAATGGAATGTCATGTCACCGAGGCATTAATTGAGTATTTTTTGTAAATTTTGTTTAAATACTTCATTGAGTCGAAGTATTGAGGGTAGGGGTGATTTTAGGGGCGAATGTTCGCCCTTTGGCGAAATTAAGGGGTTTTAAATTTTTAGTGGGCGAATATTTTGTATCATAGTACATTTTTACAAATCACCTCAAATAGCCCACCTTATTTTAAGGGAGAGGGTAAAAAAGGTAAATTTAGCCCTTGAAATTAGGAGTTACAACCTTCCATTCGCCCGTTTTCAAGAATAGGTTTTATTTAAGTGAATCCATTCGCCCATTTTCAAGAATAGGTTTTATTTAAGTGAATCCTATGGGCCACAAATACCATATTTATAAAAGAGGTATGGTAAATTAATAAAAATATCAATAAATGAGAGGTATGGTAAATAAATAAAGCATTTTTTATATTTACTCCATAAGTCACCTTATATACATGCAAGGGTGTAAACAATAAAAATATAAGTAAAGTGGAGGTATGGTAAATAAATAAAATTTTTTTTATACTTACTCAAAAGGTATGGTAAATAAATAAAAATATAAATAAATTAGGCGTACGGTAAATAAATAAAACCTCTTTTTATATTTAGTCCATAACCCTCTTTCTATTTATGAAGGCTCAAAAAGAGGTATTTAAGTGAATCCTATACACCAAATACCATATTTATAAAAGAGGTATGGTAAATTAATAAAAATATCAATAAATGAGAGGTATGGTAAACAAATAAAACATTTTTTTATATTTACTCCATAAGTCACCTTATATTTAGGAACACTAAAAAAATGCGTTATATTTAGGTGAAACCTATGGGCAAAATACTATGGGACAAATACCATGGACTAGATTGTTATTAATACCATGCAAAAAAACATTATTAACCCTAATATTAGTATTAATAAAATAAAAATGGCACATGGTATTGACCCATGGTATTCACCAAAATGGCACATGGTATTGACCCATGGTATTCACCTGGAATGTAGCCTATTTAAATGGGGGAATTAAACCAGCATAGATCCATCTTTACTCTGGATCTACTAACCCCAAGAGGTATCAAATATCGTGATATGAAAACTAACATAGAGTGAAAAAATATTTGATCCCTCTCGGGGCTTGATGTTGTAATTTGATGTATGTTAAACATTTTAGCTTGGTTAAAATAAAAAATAAAATAAAAATCAACTATTAATTTTATTAAATTTTATAAATTACTAATAGTAATTTTTAAGCTCCAGGTTTATAATAACCCATGGT
>APFE030481593.1:0-65003 GCA_000404065.3 Pinus taeda | reverse complement strand
AAATGGGGGAATTAAACCAGAATAGATCCATCTTTACTCTGGATCTACTAACCCCCAAGAGGTATCAAATATCGTGATATGCAAACTAGCATAGAGTGAAAAAATATTTGATCCGACCAAGAGTAAAAATGGATGTTGTAATTTAATGTATGTTAAACATTTTAGCTTGGTTAAAATTAAAATAAAAGAAAAATCAACTATTAATTTTATTAATTTTTATAAATTACTAAAAGTAATTCTTAAGCTCCAGGTTTATGATAACCCATGGTATTGACCCATGGTATTCATGTGAGCATAGACTATTTAAAGGGGAAATTCTATCTTAGATCCATCTTAATTCTGGGTCTACCAAGTGATCAGAGGGATAAATAGATTTCATCCCCCTAAGAGTGGTAGATGTGGAGTTAAGATGGATATAGGTTGGTTTTTATGATAATGAAGATATTAAATAGACTTAGGAAATTATATTGTAAAATCATCTTAAGGTGAATGGTTAAAGCATAGACATTGGACAAGTATATTTGTATACTTCTGTTTTAAACTGAAACAAATCCAGGGCTAAAAGGAATGGATTGATTGCACTAGTCATCCTTCTATAACTTTCAACATATGCTGGAGTAAACAGATTGTAATTTGGGTAATTTTTCTAATTGCAAACGGGAACATACTTGTGTATTGGCAAGTGTGTTACGGTCCCTAGAAGTGGAGTAAACAGATTATAATTTGGGTAATTTTTCTAATTGCAAACAGGAACATACTTGTGTATTGCCAGGGTGGTTATGAGGTCCCTAGAAGTGATGAATTTGAATTTTTCTTGGTTTTATATATAGTATTAGGTTTTTTCTCATGCTTTCTATGAATGGCACGGGTGAATTTTGTCTTACACCTACTAGGTTATCGATATGTAATTTCGGTAATTTTGATTTCAAAAGATATTTTAAAGAATGCAATGATTTCATTTGTGTATTCAATAAACATAAGATTTTATAATTCAGTAAAATATTCGCCATGCCTGGTGAGATATTCGCCAAAAAATTATATATACATATCATATTATTGATAAAATCGCCTTCCATTTTTCCTATATACCATGGAGATTCACCCATTTATTATACATGTAAATTTAGGGGGGGTTCTTAAAATTTTCCCTGATTGAGGGTTGGTTCCTAAGCATTGTAACTTTTCTATCAAGCATTTTACTTTTTCCGCGTTGCTGGAGCACCATTAATAAAAAGACTCTTCACAGGATACTTGTGTTACGATATACTAGTGATGTTTTTCCTACTGTAATTGTGTTTTCATTGTTATTCTCTTATGTTATGCATTTGAAATCTTATTGTAAAACAGGGGATGTGAAAAATAAGATATGTTTTTGAACACCTTTTTCGGACTGCGTTTACAATCTGTATGTTTTCTTCTGAAGTCTAATTGAGAAATTCTTAAATGGTTTTCAATCCATGCTAAATTACACCTTTTCTCCATTCCATAATTTAATTTAAAGATCCAATAAATCTAGCTAGCTTACCCTGTGATTACTCCTTTGAACTTTTGGTGCAACATCCAGTTTTATTTTACTCCATAGCCCAATGGAAAGAAAGTAATTTGATCAGATCAACCAACCAAACCAATCAACCAAATTCAAACAAATAACCAAGCCTAATCATAACTAGCCTAAAATCAACTTAAAAACCAATTTAAATCATAAAGAGAGAGCCCTCTCTGAAGCTAGTAGGGTTAGATCCTAGCATTCAAAAGTGGTTTTATGTTGTCTAATGTATTTACTCCCACAACCTCAAAAATACAAAACGATAATATAGTGGTGACCATACTGGGGAAGAACACATTTTAATCCAAAACATTATTATTCCCTAGTTTAAAATCAATACTTCAGTACGAAATTCTTGTATCAACATGAAATAAATTATCTGAGGTTGTTCTTTGCAAATATCTGTTGTATGTTTGATTTTGATTTTGATTTTTTTGTGATGATTTTTCATAACCCTGGATCCCAGAATAATTTATACTAGATCTCATCCTAATCCCAACCCTACTAAAATTGTATATGACCCTGAGAAACTGGTGAGAAAAAGAAGCTTTACCAAGAGTCAAGGTAGTAATAGTCCCCTATCTAGATTCAATTCTCCTCTGGAAAATAATCCTTTGTCAAGATCTAATTCTCTTCCAGATAAGTTTGAAACTTTACAAGACATAGAATTTGATTTGTCTTTTCAGCAAAGCTTGTTTAGATCCAAGTCTAAGGCTTTCATAGATCAAACTGTCATAACTAAAGACATATTGCAATCGTATATCGCCCAAGCCCAAGACCTTGAAACAGATCTTGATCTTGAATCTTTACAATAGTTTAACAAACTACAAGGTCTAGTTTCAGTATTGGACCAAGCTATAGAAGAAGCTTTTATTTAGTAATCTATTGAATTCTCTGCTTTAACTGTTGCAGCAACCTCTTTGTCTAGTCAGTCATCTCAGTACGTACATTTACAGCTTCCTAGTCCTACTCATTCTGTAGTTTCAACTTCCCTACCTATGTTTTCTCAAGCAACTATACCTACTATCCATATAGTTATCCAGACTACACCTCCACTAGGTCCATCCTCAACTCAATCTACCAGGACAATTATGGCAGGAAGATATGCACCCTTGGTGTTACCAAGCTAGTTGAATGCTATGCCTGAAGATTATCCATCGAAAATTGTGACCTTCGATAATACTGGTGCTTACACTTCCCAACAGCACGTAGATAGGATGAATGATGTGTTTGATCTCCAAGAAGTGGATGAAGTAGATGTTAAAATGAGGTTGTTTGCCCAGAGATTAGGAGGTGATGTGAAGAAGCGGTTTAGGGGTTTACCTATAGGAAGTATAGCCAACCTTGCCACTTTCCATCAAGAGTTTTTATCTAGTTGGAATATCGAGAAGAACCCCCTTCAACTCCTAAACGAATACAAAAGGTTAAAAAGAAAACTCAATGAAACTGTGGAAGAGTATTGTGAAAGATTCAATATTGTTTGCAATGGCATCCTGTAACAAATCAAGCCCTCCCCTAGTCTAGCCTTGATTGATTTTCCATATTGTTTCGATGTAGATATGGAGTATCAACTTAGGGAAAGAGATCTAGAAACTTTGGAAGAAATGCAAGCAAATGAAATTAAAGTTGAAGCCAACATCCTGGCCAAAAAAGTGAAGTTGAAGTCTGAATGTAGAGTAACCTTAAAAGAAGAACCTTATACTTCTGTTGTTGACCATAAGATTGATAACCTAGTCGGAATAGTGAATCAAATGATGCAAAGAGTGACCATCAATGACCAAAATCAAGCAAGCCAAAACCAAAATTTCCAACAAACTAGAAACCAAAACTTTAGAAGAAATACTCCCCAAATTAAACAAAGAGAGAAAAAGGGACCAGATCAATAGATTCGGCCTCCTTTTCAAGAAAATTACACAGATGATGAGGGGAATATATTGGAAGATTTGGATGATAACCAAATTAATTTGTTAGGGATAAGTGATGATGAAGCAGTTTTCCTCACTCAGGAGGAACAAGAACTTTTTCTTATAGCCCAGACTAAAATGGATTCTGAAGAGTCAGAGGAATACAAAGAAGGATTTGAAAATTCCATAATGGAAGTTCATAGGCAATATAATCTTAGAAGTAAGAAAAATCAAAACACTGCAAATAAAAAGAATGCTAAAAATCCTGTTAAAAAGGTCTCTGATTCTCATCCCAAGAAAATAATAGAAAATCCCCCTTAGAAAACCATAGAAAGTATTGGAAAGAAGCCAACAGAAGCTACCATGAAAAAGGAAATTAATACTTCTTCTAGAAATACTCAAACTGATCTACCTTCTACCAGCCAACAAACTAAAATGGCCACAAAACTAGTTGCTAATAAGTCTGATTTTTCAAATCTGCTTAAAAATCAAACATCATTCAGTATAGAAAATGAAATTGCAAAGTTGAAGATTTCTATCCCCTTAACTGAATCAGTCAACAAGAATGTATACAGGACTCAAGTCCTGAAGGCATTAAACATTGGGGAGAAAACTGATCATGTAAATTTGAGTGTTGATCAGCCTGAGCTCCTATCTGGGCCAGAAGTAGAAGGAAAACCACAAGGAGGAGTCCCTCCATTTTATGTTAGTTTGAATATTCATGATAAAATTATTCATAATGCTATGCTAGATTCAGGTGCATCTCATAATTTAATGCCCAAAGCAGTCATGGAGAAACTAGGACTAGACATTACTAGACAATATAAATATTTGTATTCCTTTGATTCGAGCAAAGTCAGATGCCTAGGTCTTATCAAAGACCTATGTTATTTTAGCCCAAATCCCTACTAAAAGTCTAGTGATGGATATAGTGGTTGCGGACATTCCCCCAAAGTATGGCATGATGTTGTCACGCTCATCGGGAGCAAAATTACAAGGAACCTTGCAAATGGACACGACTTATGCCACTATTCCAGTGTTTGGTCAACAGAGAAGACTATATACGGAAACTTTAATGAAGTATATGGTTATCAATCAAGATAAACCACATAAATACCCTTTGTACTATGTTCATTCCGACCTAGACTCTTTCATTCTGTACAATGATGAAGGCATTGATGCACAAGTTACTCAAGAAGAAAATGATATTGATAAAAAAGCATGAGAATCATACTCTAATTGTGAAACAAAACACTGAAACTGAACCTTTTTTGGAACATTAGCTTTGATGGATCTTGTAGCAAAGCAGGTTCAGGGGCAGGTGTTTGGGTGTCTAATTTAGGGAACAACCATGCAGAGCATCATTCCTATAAACTCAATTTTCATTGCACCAATAACATAGTGGAATATGAAGCACTTCTCTTAGGATTGCAATTATTGAAGAAATTATGTGCTAAAAGAATTGTTATTCATGGGGATTCTGAAATAATTGTAAGATAGATGAAGGGAGAGTATGCTACCAAACATCCTAGGTTGAGAGCATGCAGAAATGTTGTGCTTGACATTCCAGGAACCTTTGAAGAGTATGATCTTGTTGTCATTCCCAGAAATCATAATGTCTTGGCTAATGGTTTAGCTTTTTCATCTAGCACATGTAAAATGCCTCATCCCAACAAACAATATAAAGTGGAGGTTAAACACCGTCGAGATGTACCTGACAATATGAGACATTGGCAGGTATTTAGAAGTGACAAAGAAATTGAAAGATTTTTGAAATCCAAGGATGAGTATCAAGAGTACACCATATATTTAGAGTGTGAAGTATAAAATCAAATTGTTGAATATGTTAGTATAGATAAGTAGCTTGATGATTCTGATGTAAATATTTTATTCAATAAAGATGTACATAAATTAGAATTGCATGAAATAGATAGAAAAAGGAAGAATTTGAAGTACTAGAGCTTAAAGATAATGTTCTTCCTAGGGGTTTAGTTCCGTTAGAAGAACTTTTTATTTCAATGATGTGGCAAAGAAGCCAAAAATGGAACCCACAAGGACAAACATAGAAGAATGCAATATACGTAGTGAGCAAAATCCCAAAATGATAAAACTCTCAGAATCACTTCCTATTATCACAAAGCAACGATACATAGCCCTTTTCAAAGAGTTCCTAGATGTCTTTACACGGAGTTATGAGGATCTAAAAGCATATGACACTAACATCATAGAACATAAAATCCCAATCAAGGAAGATCAAAAACCATTCAAGTTAAAACTTTGTAGGATAAATCCTGTCCTAATGCCTTTGATTGAGAAAGAAGTAAAAAAGGATGTATGATGCTAAAATTATACTTCCCCTTAGATACTCTAAATGGGTGTTTAACATTGTGCCTACTAGAAAGAAAACTGGAGAAATAAGACTATGTACTGATTTCAGAAATCTAAATAAGGTATCCCTTAAAGACAACTACCCGTTACCTAAAATGGATCATATATTGCAAAGGGTGATAGGGTCTAGTAGGATTTCCTTGTTAGATGGTTTCTCAGGTTACAACCAAGTCTTAGTGCATCCTGATGATCAGGATAAAACTGCCTTCACTACACCATGGGGCACTTTCATGTATGTGAAAATTCCCTTTGGCTTAATGAATGCAGGAGCCACTTTCCAAAGAGTAATGGATATTACATTTTCTAATGAAATTGGCCATTTTATTGTGATTTATATAGATGACATTACAGTCTATTCTAGAACTAATGAGGAACATTTAGCACATTTGAGAAGAGCGTTTGAAAAACGTAGGAAGTTTGGCATCTCACTCAATCCTAAGAAGACAGTGTTTGGCCTTGAGGATGGAAAACTTCTTGGTCACATTATTTCCAAGGATGGAATTAGGATTGATCCAAGCAGAATTGAAGCAATATTAAAAATCAATCATCCAAGAAACATCAAAGAGCTTTAGTATTTTATTGGCAAAATCAATCTCCTAAGGAGATTCATTCCTAACCTGGCAGAACTTCTTAGAAATATAACAAACATGCTTAAAAAGGATTTTTAAATCAAATGGAGTATTGAGGCTAAACAATCCTTTGACTTAGTTAAACAAACATTGACCAAGGCACCAATGCTAATTAGCCCAGATTTTACCAAAGATTTTATAATCTTCTTTTTTTCTTCTAAACACACTATTGCAGTAGTCTTACTGTAGAAAAATAGTGAAGGTTTTGAGCATCCCATTGCATTCTTTAGTAAAGAATTAGGAGATGCATCTTTGAAATACAATATTATGGGAAAACATGCCTTTGCATTGGTTAAAGCAAAAAAATATTTTAGAGTATATATTTTGCATTCCAATATTATTTCTTATGTACCTAATGAGTGGTTGAGGACATTTTGACACAAAATGGGCCTAATGGAAAGCTAGGCAAATGGATTATTGTCATTCTGGAATATGACTTAGAAAATAAGCCCACCAAGTTAATTAAAGGTCAGGGAGTAGCCAAATTAATGGCTGAGTCAAATTTCCTTGCTTTTGGCATTAACTTGATTGATTCATTAGATAATCAAGAGGAACAAGTGACTCCACAAATTGATGAGGCATTTCTTAACTTGCCTTGGTATGCAAACTTGCTTTATGTTTTATTTAATTTAAATGCTCCTCCTGGTTTGAAAATAAAAAAGGCAAGTTTTCTAGAGTTAAAAGCAGTTAAATTTTGCATTATAGACAATGTCTTGTATTGGAAAGATGTTGGGGGTATTTTACTTAAATGCTTGTTAAAGGATGATGCAGATAAAGTTATGCAATAATTCCATGAAGGTGACTGTGGTGGACATCTTTATTAGAAAACCGCTGCCAATAAAATCCTTAGAGTTGGTTTCTACTAGCCTACCTTTTTCCCTGACATTCACAAACAAGTCACCTCATGTCATAAATGCCAGATTTTTTGAGGGAAAGAGAAAATTGTTTCCCCTGGCCTTAAAGCCTATGTTTGTTGAAAGCCCTTTCCAGCAATGGGGATTGGATTTCATTGGTGAAATTCATCCCTCTTCCTTTGCCCAACATAAGTGGATTCTTACAGCCACTAATTACTTTACTAAGTGGATAGAGGCCACCCAATCCAGGAATGCCACTGATGTTGTCATTATTAAATTCCCTGAGACTAATATCCTCTCCAGATTTGGTTGTCCTAGAAAATTCATCACTGATAATGTTGCAGCCTTCAAATCTAAAAAGATGGTTGAATTTTGTAACAAATACCACATCACTCTAGGACATTCAACATCTTATTACCCTCAGGGTAATGGGTTGGTTGAATCCTCAAACAAAAGTTTGGTAAACATTATCAAAAAGTTTTTAGAGGACAACAAAAAGTTTTCGCGCAACAAGCTGGTCAATGCACTTTGGGCTGATAGACTTACTACTAAAAAGTCAATTGGCATGTCATCATACCAATTGGTCTATGGGATGGATGTGGTTTTTCCATCCTCCTTAGGAGTTCCCATTATGAAGATCATTCAAGAAGTGCAAGCTGAACCCAATGATGTATAGAGAAGGATTAATCAAACTATCTAGTTGCAACAGTCCAGGGAGGAAGTATACAAAGGGACCTAAGTTATTCAAGAAAATGTTAAAAGGATATTTGACAGAAGAACAAAAGCTGATGACTTTAACATTGGGGATCAAGTTTTGATATGGGATTCAAGGAGAAAGTACAAGGGAAAACATATCAAGTTTGATAATCTTTGGAATGGGCCATATATTGTTCATTCTTTTAGGGTAAATAATGCATTCTACCTTAAGGACCTAGATGGAGCAGAGGTACCTGGAGGTCCTATCAATGGTAGGATGTTGAAACACTACTTTTCTTAGCCTACAGATTTTCCTTTCATCATTTTAAATATCATAGTCTTTATGGTTTTGATTGGGTAAATTATTAACAAAGGTTGAAGCCAACAGTGAAGGCTCTAAGCCTGGATTGATGAGGTACCAATAGTATTTTAAACCTACAAAAAAATCAGATGAATACATTACATACATGAAGTGCTCAAGAATACTAATCATATGTTCTTGACACTTCACTTGGAGAAGTGCCATCCCCAGCAGGAACAATTGTTAGGGTCCTATAAATTATAGGATCTCAAGGTGATTGAGCATTTTGTATTTGTGATTTCATATTGTACATAATTTCAATAGTCAATGATTTTCAAAAATATGAAAAAAGAAAATGAAAAGAGGGCATGTTAAAAAAAATAATAAAAAAAGGAAATAATAACCCCACAAACGAAAAAATAGAAAATAATATTGAGAGTGCTACAATTCTAAGTGCCACTACTAATAAGTTAGTTCTTTACTGTATTTTCAAATAAGGTTGTGTGCAAATTGTTTTTGAATGCCACAATGACGGAAATTTTGTTCAGGTCATACAGTTTAATCATGATTGAACACATTTAAATTTATGTTCAATAGGTTAGTGAATGAAGATTTACCAAATAGTTTAATCTTGGTAAATTAGTGGCTAGGTAGAAATAAAATTGACTCAATAGTTTAATCTGAGTCAATGGAGAAATAAGTGATAGGATAAGGTATATTTTCATAAAATAAAAGTGATTTGGGTCTGCTAGTTTAAATGCACCTTGCAAAACAAGAAGATAAAATGTTTGCTTAGAAAAAGAATTGAAATGCAAAAGGATAGGTAGAAGCGCTATGGTGATTAGAGGAAAAGCATGAAAGTTTTATTCTAAGATCAATTTCAAATGTATTTCATGTGCAGAAAAAGGCGAAGGATTAAAGTTTTACTCTAAAGTTTAATATATCCATTAATTTTTGGTATATTAATACCATTTTCCTAAGTTTTAACACCCCAAAATAACCCCTCCGCTCATATTTCATCCACTCCTCTACCCCACCATACACTCTAATCATCCCCACCATGCATTAAATTCATTTCTCCTGACCCCACCGAGTGCCCTATCACATCGTATTAACACCCTTCCACTTCTCCCCTCATCTGCGCCCACCTCCCAACATCCAACGGCTCACAGTGTGCTTCGGCCCCCCATGACCATCCGAACTTTACCATCGAGTGGGGGGTCCGAAATGGGAGGTATTCGAAATTGCATCCGCCACAACGTGTCAACACCTCATGATTTTGTACCCCCCTCGGACGAAACCATTAACCGCAGGTCCCCCCCAAAAAGTGGTTTCTCCGCCCAATAAAACCACTACTCTATCTGTTGTGCTCCCGCCACTCACCCTTCGCCACGTCATCTACCCATTGATCCTGCCAATCACATCCACTACCTCAAAAATTAAGTCATTAAATAATTAAATGGTTTATCCATTAATCCAACGGACCCACGCTACCATCAACGGGAAAGCCCAGAACATTATAAAATCCCTCCCTTTGCTCATTAACCAGTTACTGAGTTCATACACTACCACTTCTATTGCTCTATTACAGGTGTACAAGTCCAAACTCCAACAATTTCACCCAGCCAGGAATATTTCCCACTCACTCAAATTCAGGCCAGTACCTTGTCTTCCTATCTACAAATCCCAAATCCTCTCTGCACATTGTAAGCCTATATCATCCAAATTTCACTAGTAATTCTCAATTTAGCCAATCATACCTCCAAAAGACAAGGGACCAAAAGAACTTGTGAGTCCTCTGATCCACCCTCCCATTGATCTTCACCACATCCCTTTGGCAGAAAGAGACTATAAGATCCATGAAAATCTTTGTGAATTTTAGCTTTTTGAGATTAATTGCTGGCTCGAGGACAAATATATAGATAAGTTTGATGATATTCAAGTGTGGGATTTAAAATCATGTATAGAAAGAAGGCCAAGCTACATTCTAAACTAAGCCAAAGCAAGGATTCAGAGCAAGAGAACATTATCACCACTAAATATCCACTCGTTTCCTCATTAGTGGGTGATTAGACTACACTTTCTCCCACTACCTCCACAACTTCATAAGATCAGCAACAGGTTATGTAGACCAGCACATCTACCACAAGGGAGACATAAATGATTATATTTGATATTTTCAAGGAAATTAAAGTGAGGAATGAGGCCTTGAAGATCAATACATACGCTCAATTCTAGAAGTTTACTTCCAGTTCTCAAAGTAGGTTGTTGTCAGCCTTTGATTCAGGGAAAGGTAAAATGCAAATGGCGTCCTCCAAGCACAGATTCCTTGGCCCAAGGAAGCATCAGATTAAAAGAATAAATCATTTGAATTTGATATGAAAGACATACATCCCATTGACCAAATGGAGATGCACAAGCAGACTGGGCAAATGATTTCATCTACTCTCACTAACACTACTATGAGTTTTTCTAAATTGCAGGTTACATTGGCCAATGTTCAATCACAATTGAAGATGGAGAAGGTCTCTGCACTTGCCAAAGACACAAGGATCAAATCTTTGGAGGACTTGGTAATCAAAGTAGGTTATGATCCTGCCAACATCAATGTTGCAGAAGAGCTCGTAAGGAAAAAGAATATAGGCATGGAAACATTAAGGAATAATTTGAAGTTACCAGCCACAGAAGATTCTTTGGCCAAGGACATTGAGGAAACAGAGACACAAAAGGCAGATATGATGAAGCTCATCATGGAGCAGAGTGCACTATTAAAGAAAAAGGAGACAGAGATGGAAAAGATGATCAAAGAAAAGGAGAAAGCTACCAAAATGATTGTTGTCCCTTTGGAAGCACTCCTTATCACAGCAGTTCCTACAGTTGCATCTTCTACAAAAAGCACAAGGGCTACTGCAAATCAGTTGGAAAATGCAGTGCAAAACATGTCTCTCCAGACTGAAGAAATCGAAATATTGCAGGCTCAATTCAATCTTCTACAACATCAGAAGACAAAGACTGAGACTTTCCATGTAGCAGAGCTACAGAGAGCTAAAAACTAGGTAGAAGTATGGAGGAAGTCAACAACTGAGTCCTCTATTGGCCACACACTGGCCCAAGTTAAAGAAATTATATGGAACAGTATCACTGAAGAAATAGATGAAATCTAGCCATGTATCTAGTTTATATTTGAATAGAAAGAGTTGATGGAGAAAGCCAAGCCAACCAATTCCACTATCAATGCTAAATTGGGAGAAATTCCTACCACAGCCAACGACATCATAAAGTTTATCAATTCCAAAAACAGATATGAGTTGGATGGTTTAGGAGTAGATGAAAGTACAGCAATGATCCTAGAAGTAAAGAAAGTTCTAACAAAGAAGAACTTGGTTGTGCAGCTGAAATAAAAATTTCACACTTTGGAGGTAGGAGTTAACGGGTTTTTCACTAGAATATAAGCTTTAAACAAGAAAGGTTTGCATTCTTTATTTGTGATCAATGAAAAATTGATGACCAGGGAAGATTACAAGAAGAAGCTTCAAGACATTGCAAAGGATACATCCAAGTTGTCCCACATCAAAGGAGATATGACAGGGAGAGCTTTTTATGAAGCTATCAGTAATATGAGTTTCATCCAGCATGAGATAAAACACATTTTTGTAGTAAAACCCACATTTGCTCGGTATACAGAGGTAGATGAGATCTACCACAAAGTAAAAAAAATTGCCATTCCAAATGAGGCATGGTGGGATAAACTATGTGAATTCCAAGATTAAAGAAAGGGCTAGCTTCACCAACGTGACACACAAATAGTGGCCACTCAGCAACTGTTCTCCACCAAAGCAGTGCCAGATGTCCAGATCACTTTGCCAATTCACCTCTTTTGATCACATTATTTCATTTTTGTTAGTTTCAAGTTAATAATAGAATTCCATGTCACTGAGGCATTAATCGTTATCTTTTTTGTAAATTTTTTGTTGAAAATAGCAACAAGAAATGATAAAAATAGAATCCAAAATATTCTAATTTTAATTTGTCCTTGAATTAAAATTGTGAATTAAATTCGAATTTAGTCTTACTAGCTGCTTGGAAATAATTAATTAATTCATTATGGATTAATTAGTTGGAAAAATTCCAGTTAGAAGTCTTTCTGAAGTCATGCAACAGTTACCCCTTAAATTAAGGAGATTGTCCCTTAATTAAGGAGATAAGATTGAGTTATATTTTAGTTGTAATTAGTTAGCTCAGTTTACTGAGTTAAGTGCAGTTAAATTAGTTTCAAGCTATTTCAGGAACTAATTGTGAGTTATCAGTCAGTTGATGCATGCATGCACTCAACAATTGTACTCCATATAACTGAAGATTCTCTCATCAGAAACTCATGCATGTCTATTCTGAGAAAGACCCAGTTGAGCTAAATGTCAAGGACATGTTAATATCAATTGCATGTGTTTTCCTATAAAGGAAACTCATCCATGCAGTCAAGGGAAGGTTCCTTGAGGATTATGCAGTTCTTACAGTGTGTTAGGGCAGTGTGTGAGAGCAGTGTTACACTGGGTGAAGGAGATCATCCCAGAGGTAACTGCGCAAGGAAATAGGAGCTTGGAGGGCAAAGGAGAAGGCTTGTGAGAAGCTTCGATTGCCTATGAGCATCCAAGAGGATTGTACTGAGAGCTGGCTAGCTGTGAGAGAGCTAAGGCTTTGTATAATTCTGATGTATTTCCACCTTGTATGATAATACAGATAGTGGGGTTTTTAGCTGAGGCTTTCCCCTAAGTATTTTTTGTGTTTCATGTGCATTGATTCTTCTTCTTATGGTTATATGTGTTCAGATCTGATTCATATCGATCTTTAAGCTTCCATAAGTTTGAAGGTAGAAGTAGATTATAATATTTTGCTTTGGTATATTGTATTATAGAGTTAATCTACAGTCAGATTTTCTATATAGATCTCAGAGGTATATTTGTAGAGGATTTGTAGGAAATTCTACATGGTATAAGAGCCAAGTTTATCGGAGTTGTGAAAAGTATACAGAGAAGATAATTTGAAGTTTGAAGTTTGGGTTTGCAGGTGCAAATTGAATTCATATCTTACTTCAATGAGATGGGACATTATGTGACTAATTTCCCATCGAAGAAGTCCAAGAAGGGATCCTCGAAAGGAATGGAAGGTGAGGCATTAATATCTCAGTTCGAAATGGACTTTACCCTCATCACATGCATGGTGTCATCGATGATGGGTTGTGGTCGGTTTCTTGACAGTGGAGCCTCTTTCCACATGACCGGCGATAAAATTTTATTTAGTACGTTAGAGGAGAAATACCTCAAGATGCACATAGAAATGGGTGACGATGAAAGGTATAGTGTTTCAGGAGTTGGCACGATTGCTTTTTAGAAGGAACATGGAGCTCTTATCACCTTGACAGATGTGAAGTATGTGCCTGGACTGAAGAAGAACTTGGTATCAGTCGCGATGTTGGAAGACTGTGGCTATGATGTGTTTTTTAGTAAGGGAAAGGTTTTCCTTAGACACGTCACCATGAGACAGGTGAAACAGATCGGCTCACAAGTCAAGAACCTGTATGCTCTTGAGGTTCAAGATGCATGCAAAGCCTTGAGGAGCAAGGCAAATGTTGGAGACTTGGTGGTTGAGAGGGAGAGTAAATTACCTCTCAACATGCAGTCCCAGAAGAAGTCTCATACAATTGTGGAGGAGCCACCATTGGAGAAGTGGGCAGATGGATTACATGCAGCCATACCTCCAAGTGTGAAGGGGGGCGATGTGAAGTGATAGCCCCAAGAAGTCTAAAATTGGGCAGGGTCCATTGAGATGTTTTATCTCATGGATCGTACTTTGCTACGGGAGCCCAAAGTACATAGTAGCAGGAGGAATCAATGGGATTGATGCAGTCAGAGATCAAAGTGACAGAGGCTAGAGCAATCAAATACTGAAGAGCGCAAAGAAGGATTGACAACAGTGCAAAAAGGCTAATTCAATAGAAGCGCAGAGTTTTCAATCGATAGAGGCAATAGTAGTCAGAGACTTTGATGACAGAGACATCATTATGATTCAGGTTGGATGTTTTTTTTGTTTTTGGAGATTGTTGGAGCAACAACACTAGAGAGAAGTGTTACATGCAAAAATTCCAAAGGTTCAGTATCAAGATCAAATTGAATTCCTTTCTTGTTAAGAGGGAGTATTGAAAATAACAACAAGAAATGATAAAAATAGAATACAGAATATTCCAATTTTAATTTTTCCTTGAATTAAAATTGTGAATTAAATTCTAATTTAGTCTCACCAACTTCTTGGAAATAATTAATTAATTTATTATGGATTAATTAGTTGGAGAAATTCAAGTTAGAAGTCTTTTTGAAGTCATACAATAGTTATCCCTTAAATTAAGGAGATTATCCCTTAATTAAGGAGATAAGATAGAGTTATATTTGAGTTGTAGTTAGTTAGCTCAGTTTACTGAGTTAAGTCCAATTAAATTAGTTTCAAACTATTTGAGGAACTAATTGTGAGTTATCAGTTAGTTGATGCATGCATGCACTCAACAAGTGTACTCCAGATAACTAAAGATTCTCTCATCAGAAATTCATCCATGTCTATTTTGAGAAAGACCCAATTGAGCTAAATGTCAAGGATAGGTTACTATTAGTTGCATGTAATTTCCTATAAAGGAAACTCATCCATGTAGTCAAGGGAAGGTTCGTTGAGGATTTCGTAGTTTTGACAGTGTGTGAGAGTAGTGTTACACTGGTTGAAGGAGATCATCCCGAAGGTAACTACACAAGGAAATAGGAGCTTGGATGGTAGAGGATAAGGCTTGTGAGAAGCTTTGATTTCATGTGAGCATCCAGGAGGATTGTACTGAGAGCTGGCTAGCTGTGAGAGAGCTAAGGCTTTGTATAAGTCTAATGTATTTCCACCTTATATGATAATACACATAGTGGGGTTTTTAGCTGAGGCTTTCCCCTGAGTATTTTATGTTTTTCATGTGGATTGATTCTTCTTCTTATGGTTATATGTGTTCAGCTCTGATTCAGCTCAATCTTTAAGCTTCCACAAGTTTGATAGTAGAAGTAGATTATAGTATTTTGTTTTGGTATATTGCATTATCAAGTTAATCTACAGTCACATTTTCTACATAGATCTCAGAGGTAGATTTGTAGAGAATTTGTAGGAAATTTCTACATTTTGTTTAAATACTTCATTTAGTCGAAGTATTGAAGGTTGGTTCTTGAATATTGTAACTCTTTCTATCAAGCATTGTACTTTTTCTGCATTGTTGGAGCACCATTAATAAAAAGACTCTTCATACTTGTGTTATGATATATTGATGATGTTTTTCCTATTGTAATTTTGTTTTCATTGTTATTCTCTTATGTTATGCATCTTAAATCTTATTGCAAAACATGAGATGTGAAAAATAAGATATGTTTTTGAACACCTTTTTTGGACTGCGTTTACAATCTGTATGTTTTCTTCTGAAGTCTAATTGAGAAATTCTTAAATGGTTTTCAATCCATGCTAAATTACACCTTTTCTCCATTCCATAATTTAATTTAAAGATCTAATAAATCTAGCTAGCTTGCCCTGTGATTACTCCTTTGAACTATTGGTGTAGCATCCAGTTTTATTTGACTCCATATCCCAATGGAAAGAAAGTAATTTGATCAGATCCACCAACCAAACCAATCAACCAAATTCAAACAAACAACCAAGCATAATCATAACTAGCCTAAAATCAACTTAAAACTCGAGTTAAATCATAAAGAGAGAGCCCACTCTGAAGCTAGCAGGGCTAGATCCCAACATTCAAAAGTGGTTTGATGTTGTCCAATGTATTTACTCCCACAACCTCAAAAATATAGAACAATAACACTTTCAACTCCTTATTATGTGGCCTTGGAACTTTCAATATTAAAGGAACCATTTAATAGGGATTTTGAAGTTGAAAAAAAATGCTGGTTGAGACAAAAATGTTTCCCTATTATGATGTTATTCCACATAGAATGAACATCAAGGTGGAAAACATAGAATTTTCATGCACACTTACCGTATTGTATCATTTAAATATATTACATGAACATGTCATGTTAATGTACAAAAGCAAAGAATCTAAAGATGGAGCTAATTTATGACTTGTAACTATGTGAACATCTACTAAATAAATTAGTATACAATAAGTTCAAGGTGAGGATTATATTTTTTAAGAATACATGGAGAAGTTAATAGCTAAAAAGGTTATTAATATTACAAAACTTCATCTATAAAAATGATTGAAATAAAACAATATGTACTTTAATTTTTTATTCTTTAATCAAAATAAATCAAATCATATCTATCTCCAACATTTTTTCCTAATTTTACAATCAAGGTTTTGGTGGTTTAATATTGAAGACCACTAATAGTAACCTAATATGAAATAATAAGTTCCAACCTAAATCATACAAGTGTATAAGAACTATTTCTATCACCATTTTATTTTTAAGAGACATGGGCAAATTGCATAGACAACTTATCATATAGTACCAAATTATAACTAACTTAAGATCCAATCTTACGATTTCAAAGATTCTTAAATTTATTCTACTAATTATTTTCAGATAAACCATTTTCAGTATCACTAAATCCTACACTACTCAAGTCAAATACCCATATATAAAAGAAGATTACCACTACACATTTAACAACATCTTAAGTGAACTAAATAATGTATGTAGTTTATCACATATTGCTTATAAAATTTTAACAATTTCCAGGAAATATACAAACGTATTTAACATTATCAATTACCACCTCGATAAGCTAATGTGATTGTGATTTTATAATCCATTTGACCTTTTTCTTTTTTAAATCAAATCTTTATTGTATATCATTATTACAAAATGAAAATAGTACTCAAAATAGAAATCCCTTCAATAGCATACACCTTCTTATATCAACACATGACGAGTCATGCATAGTATTTAAAATCTAGTTCCATTATTAGCATAAATCCTAACCTTTTCCACCTAGTTTTTAGAGTTGTTGAGAGATAATTATTGTCAATTAAAACCTCTGAACTTCAACAAGATGTTCTTGTAACATATTGTTTGTACAAAATAAATATAAGTCTAATAATTTTCTATGGGACTTGCTTAGAAGTCTCAAAATATTATACTAAACTTTCTATGGGACTTACTTAGAAGTCTCAAAATATTATACTAAACTTTCTAAGGTTATGAGTAACGAACTTAATCGTATAATCTAATATAAGAAAGTCTCAGAATTGATGTTAGTTAAAACCTCCCAACTTGAACGAGATGTTACTACTTGTCCTCTGTACAATGTAACCCATGGGATACTCTCATAATCTTATATGACCACAATCAAAACAATAGAGAAGTAAAATGGAAGGAAATTCTCTTGACCTTGCCATGAATATCACCATCGACATGGATGTCAAAGGCCAAAATTGCAGGTGATTTCAACTCAATTTTTCATGGCCTTTGAATCTTCCAATATTAAAGGCACCATTCAATAGGGGATTTGAGGTTGAAATAAAATTCTTGGTAAAATAAATATGTTTCCCCATTATTATGTTATTCCACGTTGAATCAACATCAAGATGGATCACATAGTGTTTTCATGAATTCTTAATATATTGTCTCATTTAAATATATTGCATTAACAAACAGTAAGAATGGATAGAATTTATGGGTTATAACTTTGTGAACATTTATTCAACGCTAGGAGTATATTTGTTAAGAATACATGAAGAAGGTAATATCTAAAAAAAATATGTATGCTAAATATATAGTGATTGAAATTAAATTCCATGTACTTTTAAGGTTTTGTTTTTAGCAAATACAATTCAAATTGTATTTATTTCGATATTTTCCAATTTAATAATGCTAGTAATTTTAGTCTTGAAAGCTACTAATAATAGCCTAATCTGAAATCTTGAATTTGGGAGGTTGAAATTCCAACCTAAATCCTATCAATGCATAAGAACTACTTCTATCACCATTTTACTTCCAAGCAACATAGGCTATTGTATAATCATCTTTTTATACAACTATTCATTATAATTCATTTGTTGACAAGGGAAAATGACCTAGACTCTATTCAAGGGGTTCTCTCCAATACAAGGTCCCAATTAGACCTCACATCTTTTGGGATAAGGGACCCGTGCACATTAACCATGTTTTGATTTTGTGTTTGTTATGAGATATTAATGATCATCATAGCAGTGAGGTGCACTTATTAAGCTAACAATTACTCCAAACACAAGAATGTAGCTACTCTAACCTATCTAAAAGTGAAAGATAGATAAGGAAAAGGAAGCAATGAACAAATAAATAATACAGATGCATAGTCAAGGAAATAGTTATATGACATCCTACACAACAATGCATGCTTAAATTAGTAGAAAAAAACATAGAAAAGTCAAATTCTAAATCAATAATTTATCAATACATAAAGCTATAGAACTAAAACCACGCATAGAAATTACCCACCATTTCACATATTGTTCTAATAACTAGCAGTAATACATTTCACAAGTACATACATGAACTAAATTGCTTAATAATGGTTGGAAAAAAATATGCAATGGATATCAAATGAAGTTTCACCAATTTCCTGTAAGGATTTTCTATATTATATGGCCAAAAATACAAAGTTACTTGTAGAAATTGCAATAAATTTGCTATTGCTAATGAAATCAAATTAAAATTAAGAGACAAAAATTTCTTCTTTTATTTTGCAGAAAGGAAAACACGCAATAGAAAAACATGCAATAAAATACAACCATCAAAATGCAAGGAACACAATGATTTCATAAGGGAAATCAACTAGGAAAAAACCCTTTGCTGCTTTGCGTTAATTCAGATGAGAAAGAGAGACAATTGCAATGTCTTTCTTCAACTTTGAAGGACACCCTGAACTGCAAATTGTTATCATGCTTCTTGACCTGCTCTAGCCAACACTTAGCAAATTCAAGCCTCAACCAACCTCTTATTTCCTTGTGCAATCCTGGAGGAATTAAGCTCCTAAAAATAGGGAAATTCTCTATTTCCTTGCGCAAATCCAAGGGGAATTGATCACCTTCTCAGTGCAAAAGCATTTTATACTAAATTGTATGCAATTATAAATACAAATGTGCCTTTTCTATACACTCAACCAGGCAATTCGAAATCCATGCATAACTGGGTCTATTTTTAGATGATTGGCTAGTTTAATTGAGAGATCACTGAGTTAACAACAGTTCTACTACTCAACTAACTAAAATAATGACTTGAGCTCAATTAACTGAGTTCAATTAACAATAACTCAACTATATTGCTAGATCTTAGCTATCAACTCATGCACAACTCTACTTATAGCATATAACTTGAATTTACTAAGTTAAACAGGAGACAATGCCATGTCACTTTAGCTAACCGCAATCCAATTCATCCTGCTGATGTGGAAAATCAAATTTTTCCATTTGACTAAGGAACTAGTCAAATGAAGCCTTTTTTTGCTACAATTTCAACACTCCCTCTTAGCAAGAAAATGGTTTTGTACAACCCCATTCCTATTCCAATGGAATGTACTATAACAATATTCCCTCACACTATTTTTATTGCTACTACAATAATTGCAACTGAGAAGCATCCAAAATACTAAATCAAATATGTCTCAATGCTACAACTATATCCTGAGTCTTTGACAACACAAGCCCCCAACTGTCGCCCAAGATTTGACTACATCAACTGACATTTATCCTTCTGCTATTGAATATTGTGGGCCCTTGTAGCAATGGTAATGATCCATGAGAAGAGTATATTGCAATTGTTGTTGCTCTCTTATGGACCCTTCCCAAATCTTTTCAACTCTAGGACTAAGGCTCTACATTGCCCCACCTAACTCTTGGAGGTATAGTTGGATGCATGGAGAAATATACCTCTAGCTAGTAGATATTTTTTATTCAAACACCAATTTTTTTTACTAGTCCAGTAGCAACATGCTTTAGAAAAAATTTCCCCTACTTAACACCACATCATAACCTTTGCCCTCCAATGCATCTAAAAAATGAATTTTTTTCTTCAGCCCAAACACATACATTACATTTTTCAAGTGAAGATGGAAGCCTAACTCTCTCTTAAAGGTGACTGTACCAATTCCTTCGGTACTATGCCTCCCATAATCTCCAAATTTTATGTACAATTTGAGATCCTTCTCCTCCAAGCTAATGAAGAATTCTTTATTTCCTGTCATATGATCTGAGGCACCAGAATTTAGGTACCACTCACTTCCTCTTACTATTCTTGACATGGAAAAAAGAGGGTGAAATCTAACTCGAATTGAGATGCAAGAGCATCTCATCCCGCTATTGTTGCAGGCACCTTACTGGATTTTCTGTGTGGAAACTTGGTTTCATAGTTTCCATACTCATGACATTGAAAACATTTTATTTTGTTGAGGTCCTTCTTCTTGCCATTATTCTGGATCGACCTTGCCTCTCCTTGGACCTTCGTTCCTTTGACATTCTTTCCTTTTCCAAGTAAAGCACAATATTCTTCCTCATCAACTTTGGATGTGACACCATCTCTATTATTTCTTCTCATCTCCTCTTGCACCAAATAAGACCAAAGTCTCTTCCAATCTAGTAGCTTGTATCTTCCATTAACTGAATCTTGATAGTTGTGCTAGGACTTTATAAGGCCAAGGAGTGGTAAGCTCACAAGTTCAGATGAGGCCACATTTTTTTCTACTCCTCCAAGTTCATCTCAAACCTTATTGAACTGGATATGTACTAAGGAATGGTTTCATTTTTTCTGCATGCGAATGTTTCTAAGCTTGTCTCTCAATGCTAATTTCCTAGCATCATTGCTTCTCTAGAATAGATATATGAGAGTTTTCCACATTGCAAAAGGTGTCTCCTTTCCATGCAAGTTTGAAACCACATGATATTTGACACCCTCCAAAATAACCCTCATGGATTTTGTTGTGTCTTTCTTCCACTAAGCAAGTTCTTGTGCATTTGATGTTGTTGGTTTTGGAATATTAGTTTGTGTGTATTTCCATACTCCGTTGTGATCTAGGACCGCTTCCATCCTGTCTTTCCAAGAACAAAAATTTGAGGTGCCCTCCAATGCATACTCAAGCCTCAATCCATTAAAAGACATTTTTCCTGCACTGAAGATAATATGCGCCAAAAACTTTGCAAATCAAAATTTATCTAAGAGAATATCTGCTACAAGTTTTCTATATAGTCTTTTGATGCTATGATACCATGTAGAAATTGCAAGAAATTTGCTAATGCTAATGAAATCCAACTGAAATCAAGAGACATAAATTTCTTCTAATATTTTGCAGAAAGGAAAATGAACGATAGAAGCATATCCAATAAAATGAAACCATCAAAACACAAGGAACATAATGATTTTATAGGGGAACCCAATTAGGAAAAGCCCCTTTGTTGCTTTGCATTAATTTAGATGAGAAAGAGAAACAATTACAATGTATTGCTTCAACTTTGAAGCACACCCTGCACTGTAAAGTTGTTATATTGCTTCTTGACCTTATCTGGACATCACTTAGCGAATTCAAGCCTTAACCAACCTCCTATGTCCTTGCGCAATCTTGGAGGAATTAAGCTACTAAAAATTGGGGAAATTCCATATTTCCTTGCACAAATCCAAGGGGAGTTGATCACTTGCTTAGTGAAAAAGCACTGTACATTCAATAGTATAAAATTATAAATAAAAATGTGCCTTTTCCATCCCCTCGATTAGGAAATTTGAATTCTATGCATGATTGGGTCTATTTTTAGTTGATTAACTAGTTTAACTGAGAGATCACCAAGTTAACAACAGTTCTACTACTCAACTAACCTTCAACTGACTCAACTAATAACTTGAGCTTAGTTGACTGAGTTCAACTAATAATAACTCAACTAGATTGCTAGATCTTAGCAATTAACTCATGCACAACTCTTATTCTAGCCTATAACTTTAATTTGTTGAGTTAACTATGCGACAATGTCATGCCACTCCAACTAACTGCAATCCAATTCATCCTGCTAATGTGGAAAATCTAATTTCTCCATTTGACTAAGGCACTAGTCAAATGAAGTCTTTTCTTACTACAATTTCAAAATTACTAGTTTCCTAGTTTTGGTATGCAAGGATTTCAAAAAAGAATAAAATTCCTAAGAGTTTTGCATTATTTATAGGCTGATCGGTAACTTTTTATTGAGACTATTGAGTTTTTCAAGGGAAGTGTTTCTCTTTAGCTTCTCCTATTTTCTAATACAATTTCAAAAAAAAAAGTAAAACATTTATGATTGTTGAACAACAATTTTATCCCCGAGTGGAATCTTTCAAATATCCAAGAGATATGCCACACATATCTCATAGTATGATCCAATCATTTTGATTCTACAGGGAAATAAGCTCTCCATAATGACTTGATATGATGAAGTGTTTTGGGAGAGTATTGGAAAATATCTCATCAGTGATACTAAGAAATAGTTAAAGATCGTTTGTTTCTTGGCTAGCTCTTCTAGATGTTGTTTGAGGTTGTCCGTAGGTATCTTTCTTGTGAAATCGCTAGAGGAAAATTCCTCATAATTTATCGCCTCATCTAGTTCCATACTCATTTTTTCAACAGGAATGGCTTCCCCTTGAGCTCTAATGGGTGGTAGCTTGTTAATTTTGATAATCATGTAAGACAAAGAGTAGTGTTTCTAATACGTTTCCATTGATCTAGAAATATCCTTTTCCAACTTTTCCTACATCTTCATGGCTCGATGGACAGTAAGTGAGTCATATATCAATTTTTTGTTGTTGATCATGGGAGATTTGTGTGGGGCCTGAGGATACTATTTTGGTCATTTTCCAGTTGATTAATTGTGTCGATGACACTTTAGAATTCTGGGCCCTATTCCTTGACTCACTTCCAAAGTGGTAACAACTATTTTGAGGTATATTTCATGATTTCTACACATGGGTACATTTGATGAACTAAAGAATTGTAGTTTTCATGTACCTATGTAGTGCAAGTCTTACAACCCTCCACTTTGACACTTGCTTGTTTCATAGCCTTTATCTCAACCTTTAGCATCTTCAGTTTCTACTCCAATTCAACAATATGGGAATCATTTTGCTAAATATGCTATAATATAACTTATGCATTTCTCTCAATTGCTTGAGAGAAGATTGTGCCCACATAAACTACCACAAGAGGACCTTTTCTAGTGTCTAGTACAACAAGTTTCGATGATGTGGACAAGTGGTAGATGTGGCATAATGTATGTCTTATTCATGTGCTCCACAATCTTGTTCGGGTGTGATCATATATTAAATTTTTAAAGTTAACCACCTTCTTCCTCTTGGCTTGTATGATGCCCATCTTTGTTACCAGTGGGTGGCCTCTTATAATTTCTAGATTTCCTAAATTTGTAGAGTCAATTTCCATGTCAGTTGAATCTCACTGAGTTGATGGTTTTGGCACTGCTTATTGGGCTTGAAGGTCTTCTTCTCTAGCTTTAGCTTCTACTTCATCTTGTATCCTTTTATGCTCATCCTCTTGTCTTTTCTTTTATTCCTCTACTTTTCTTTCTTCTTTAATTCTTCTCCTTTGTTCACTCTCTCTCAACATTTTCTCATCTTCTTGTTCTTTTAGATCAATTTCCCAAGCTACTCCAATAGCTTCTTATGCTATCTAGGATACTTCATTTCCCTATCTCAGTATTTCTTCATGTTCCTTTTGAGTTGATTTCTGCTAAACTACATTCTTCTAGTCCAATACTTCTAAGTTCTCCTTAACCTCTTTCACTTTCCTCTAGGAAGGATTGTAATTGATTCTTGTGATAAATTATACAAAATTCTAGGCATTATTTTTCTTCTCTACCTCTACCTAGGTCTTTAACTGATTTCCCAAATATACTTGAATGACTTGTAATGATTATTCACTATGGATATTGGATCATATATGTGGAATGTCAAATCCTCAACCAACATCCAGATCTAGTTTTCATTTATGTTGGCTTTGGTCTTTGCCTCTGCATCTACCTACTAAACTATAAATCTTACATCAATGACTCATCTATGTACTACTCTCAATCCCTTCATGGCTTGACCAAACACTACGATTATTTCTTCACCACGTAGAAACTTCTTATTTTTGGCCCTTTATTTGACATTAAAACAACTTGTTAATACCTCAATTGGGAAAAATAGCCTAACAATGGATCTATTATCTTTCATTAGAGGAAATTTCATCCTAAAAGTGTCCATGAAATTTTCATGTAATTTCCATGTCATAATATGTAATCCAATCAAAATCCTTTAAATTTAAAAAGAGGTACATGTAAATATTTTGGAGGGAAAACAAGAAAAAATACTTTTTTAATTGTATTTTTGGATTATCTCCTTATAGGATTACTCAAATTTCAAGTTTGGACACTCATTGGATGCGGAATTGAATTCTACATCCAATGAGTACCCATTTTGCATACTTTTGAGAAGAGATGCATTAAAAAAACGCATTCAACATGTTTTTTAATGTATCTTCAATTTGTATCAATGTGGATCTTCTCAAAAGTATGCATAATGGGTACTCGTTAGATGCATAATTTAATTGCATCCAACGAGCGTCTACATTTGAAATTTGAGTAAGCCTATAAGGAGACAAGCCACAAATGCAATTAGAAAAAGTAGTTTTTTTCTTTTCCCTCTAAAATTTATAACTCTCATTTTATTGTTTTTCCTTAGGAGGCCACTTTTAGGCTCAAATTTCCTCTAATGTGTCTTAAATGCAGCTAACCGAGCCAACACCCTAACCCCAACCAAGTGAGGCTTTCACTTGCTCCACTTTAGCACATTGCAATGGAGAATCCCCGAGCCTTTTAAAGGTTTTACAAGATGTTATGTCACAAGCCCAATAACATGGGTCACAAGTACTTGAAACATTAAAATGTTATGTGAATCTTGATGCCTGCATTCAAGGGAGTAAGAAGGAAATCCTTTGTGAGGAGAGATAAATTGAGCAAGTAGTATAAATTCCCATTGATAGAGTGAATGAATAGTAACATGGTAGTTTATGAAAGATGGATTATGTCCCATTGGTCATATAACTGAAATCAATGGTAAAATGTTTTTTAATGTCTTATCAAAACATAATATCCATAATGGGAGTGCCTTACAACATAATTAAGCATAATAAAATTAATATATAAACATGACCATTTTAATATTAATTTAAATTTTAAATATAATTATGATTATAATAATAATAAATATTACTATTTATGGTGAAATTATGTAGTTACACGACGAGGAAACTCGATATTCTCTTAATATTATAATAGGATAATGGGAGTGCCTTATAACATAATTAAGCATAATAAAATTAATATATAAACATGACTATTTAATATTAATTTAAATTTTAAATATAATTATAATAATAATAATAATAAATATTACTATTATGGTGAAATTATGTAGTTACACGACGAGGAAACTTGGTATGCTCTTAATATTGTAATAGGTTTTTTTTTCCCTGGTGACATGTATAGTAATAAGTTAGATTGAGTTGAAACTTATAAGTAATCTAGTTCTAGGTAGCCTTAGCTATGAATTAGTTAAAGAAGAATAAATAGTTCCAAGAAGTATTTAAGCCTCAAATCACTTATTTACTTAGAGTAAGTTTGTAAATTGCTTTTAATTAACAAACCAAAACAAGTGTTATTAGCTTCTTCAAAAACTCACAAATCACTAGTAATAATAGCAGTGGTAAACTACCTAAGGATGCTAACTGAATTGAATAAATTTTCTGATCATATAAATGACCTCTTAACTTGTTATTTTATTCACAATATTTATTAAATGAGGTATAAATAGTTTTCTTAATAATAATAATATATTTTAAAAAATGTTATTAGTGTGTGTGGATGAACATATAGTGTTATATAAAACAGTGGTTATGGTTTTTTTTTATGATTGAGAAGACCTATAAAACTAGTGCAACCATATAAATTAAATGGTTGGTAAATGTCGATAGGCCATCAACCTATAATAGATATCACCATACATATCAAGTTTTAAAATTTAAAAATTTGCAAAAATTAACTAAATTAATAATACTTTATTTATTATTTTTATTATTATTATTATTATTATTATTATTATCATCATCATCATCATCATTTATTATTAATGATAAAAATAATTAATATATAACTTAAACATATATGCATTTAAAAAAATGTAACAAAATTCTTAATCACAGAGATTCAACCCCACTTTATTATGGAGATTCTTAATTTGCAAATAGCCTTTGTTACATTACTATGGGTCAATACAGTGGTTTATCGATACCACGTGCCCAAAAAATGATAACTCATTTCATATGACACTTCTTCATATGACCTTTTTTTTAATAAATGAATTTGAATGAAAGGACAAAAAAGACATAACTACTTTGGAAATAAATTTCAGCATCTAATTTGTGCATACTACCAAGAATATTCTAGAATATTTTTTGGAGGTTAAATAACTACCATCAACCTAAGAATTATTGATAATTAAATTAAAATTGTGAAAGCTTAATTCCAAAATAAACATGCCTATTGGCTTAATAAATAAAACTATGATAAACAAATCCTAATTACAAAATAGTTTTATATAAAGAAGTGTTTATTGTATCGAGATGCCTCCAACTCAGTATGCAACAAATGTTGTAATGTCATGTCCTCTAAATATTTTGATTAGGTAAAAGTAAACTAAAAGAATAGTAAAAATAAAAATAACTGTACGTTAAAAGAAAAATTCAATTTTAGTATTTTTTATCAATTTTTGTTGGGTAGTTAAGGTAAAGTTTGAAATAAAAATAAAAACCCCTATGTTAAAATAAAAAATTTCCGTTAAGGTTGGTGGAGACACCTAGTTGGTAAAGTCGGACTCATAATGATGGCTACATCTTGTACTCAAACCCGAGTAAGGTTGTGACTAGTCGTGAGGAAAGCTTAACCTAGGTCAAGCCCACCTACCTTTGAGCCCCAAGGGATGTGGCTTCTTGACCAATGAATGCACTACTAAGGTGCTCGTGTTGTTGTGCAAATCACAAGTTCCAACCGCATCTTACACGTGCATTGTGCTTGGTGGTAGTGCAATTTCTCCTGGAGGTTATAGTGGCAGTCATCGGGGATCGATGTCGTGTCATGCGAGTATGAGATCTCGCGCATTACCGATTCCACCAGTCATTAAATATGTGTGTGTTTTTGTGTTTGTGTTATTATTTTTTTTATCAATTTTCGTTGGGTAGTTAAGGTAAACTTGACTTGGTCAAGTTACCAGTGGTTTTAGAGCTCTAGGTTTATGCAAACCCATGGTATTCATGTCGAATATAGGTTATTTAAAGGGTGAAATTAAACCATCCTAGATCCATCTTAACTTTGGATCTACTAAGTGCCAAGAGGGATCAAATGCAAAGATATTTTATAATAATTAATTTCAAATTCTATCCATGTTATTTCTCGTTAATCATGAGACTTCTTTATTTACTAAGTACTAGCATATCTACATAAATTAAATGTCTAGTATAGGTTTTAATTCATAGTAGGCATCAAGAAAATTACCTCATGACACATCTCATATTGTTGAATAAATAAATTAATTAATTAATTAACTACATCATAATTTTATAATTAATAAGGCTAGTTAAAAATATATATATGTAAAAGCACATGTAACAAGAAAACATAAGAAAGCAACAATAAGCAATAGGATTTCAATGTCATAAATAAACACCAAACCAAATCTAACACTTATGGGCATAACTTTTTTTAATTAAATTGGAAAGAAAAAATAGTATAACTAACTTTGGAATAAATCTTGACCTTCTATCATTGATTACTATTAAATATTATATGGAGGTTAAATCCATACCATTCACCTAATAATTATTGATCATTAACATGGTTTTCACATGGATAGATTTGATTCCTCTTTGTGCTTGATAGATTTTTCATAGGTACAACATTATATATTTTGTTAATATGGATATTGATGCTTAATAATATTGTTTGTATTATATATAAATTTCACATCTTTTTCACAAGTACAACACTATATATTCCATACGAGGAATATACGTATATTGTCAATACTATCAACATCCAACATGTCACTTGTTGGAATTGAAGTTAGTGGGGAGGATTTCATTCCTTCCTCGAAACCACCTAAGATAACCCGAATTCACATAAATTTCACATCTTTATATATCTAGAAATATTCGTATTTGTATTTTCTTAAAACCCTTATAAGATATATATAGTTACATAGATATTCTTGGTAAATCCATAATTAAAATGAAGTTGAGTTCAAATGGATCTATGTTGGTTCTTAATAATAATGGTTATATAATATAAACATTTCATATCTTTATATATAGAAATATTATTTTATTTTATTATAATCCTTATAACACATGTAGTTACATGCATATACATATTCCCTTGACATTTTTCAACATATTTTACAATTTTTTTAATTTAATTTTTTAATGTGATATACATAGTATTTATTTTACATATCTCCTTGGATGATAATATTGAGATTTATCATTTTTCCAATACTTCCCCTCACCCTACCCTCATATGGGTGGCACATGGTTGGAGAAAATATTGGGAAAAAATTAATAATATTACATTTTTTCTCAATATTTCTCTCCACCCATGCCATCATGAATTTGCAAAGCTTTTATATGTTTACCAATTACACCCATAGGTCTGTCTATTTAGAAACAGAGCTTTTTTGCTTTTTGAATTAAAAAAAACTACGGATTTAAACATAATTAAAGAAAGTTAAACAATGTAGGATCTAAAAGTAGAATTAAGATGGAAGGAATCAATATAAAATATGGTTATCAATGTGAATTAGTGCAACCATATAAATTAAATGGTTGGTAAATTTTGATAGGCATCAATCCATAATATGCATTAAAACACTTACTTCATCATACATTTCAAGTTTCTAAAATTTAAAAAAAAAAACATAGGAATTAACCATTATTATTATTATTAATGATAAAAATAATTAATTACATCGTAAGGTGTTCCCCTCTTGGATGAACTCCCCTCTATCTCCACTTTGTTATGCCTAGCTATGTCCTATCATGTGTTAGATGATTGAATTTTTTTCCATTGTTGGTTCGAGAAACAACTGTCAGCTAGACATCGACACAGGTGTGTGACCATTTCATAGCTTGAACACATTTCCTCTCCGCCACCCTCTGCACTTTGAGTTGAATGCTACTTCTTGCAATACCCAAAAAACAATTTCACACATCTTCAATGTGACTTGATGATAGAGGAAGAAGAGGTGGTTTGTGCATTCACTTGTCATGGGAGCAAGCCCTACCTTGTTCTTATTTGTGACAAGTTGTTCAGGTTCTTGGAAATACTATGGGAGGAAGAGCAGGAAATTAAGGGGTTTAATGTGAGCTAGGTGGTGAAGGTGAAGGGAAGCCAAATGGTTTTCCAAGTTATGGACAACAAGAGTGCCAGGAAGAAATTGATGGGGAAAGGTTATGGACATCAAGAACACTGGGAAGAAAATGATGGGGAATTCTTGTACTAATTTCTTCGAGAGTCTGCCTGACCATCTGGGTTGCGCGTAAGGGTTTAGCTAGCACGTTGTTGAATTCGATTTGTGGTTTAGTGTGAGGGAAGACGGTAAGATGGTGATATCATAGGTGTGCTTGGGCATTCTAAATACGCTCACTTAGAGGTATTTCTCATAGGGTTAAGCTCTCATATATGTGCAACATGCATTTCTTTAACTGGCCTCATTTATGTCATGTCCCATATATTTTTCTGTGTAGGGAATTCCTTCATTTTTGTGTTGCAAATTTGTATAGCCTCTTCTATAATTTAAGTGTGTGTTTACATGCTCTAATGATTCTTTTGTAAACATGGAAAAATAATTCAGACTGAGAATAAACTTCTTTTACTTTGCCTCAAGATGAGAGAAAGCTTCTTTTACTTAAGGGTTATTTTATCTTTTACATCAACCTCATTCTGTTTAAGGGAATTTTATTCATGTATGAATTGAAATCTTTCATTCAGACAACCATTTTTTTGAGGATTGAATGTAAAACGGAAACGCTAATATGATTATCAAAATCTATCTTCACTACTATATTGTGATTCTCTAACTTCCCAAAACATCTATTGGGAAGAAATAATTAGGCTAAACTTCTTCACTACAGGCCTACTTTTTTGTTTAGTCTTCAAGCCCTTGATTGGGAAGGATCTCTCAATAATAATAATTTTGGCAGTTGTTCACAGTTGAAGGTAGGAAAAACAACTAACAATTAGACCTATAATTGAGATAATGTAGAGCCAATTGGTTCTTGTTATTTTAAGTGTTATTGTTTATGTTGGGTTACTGTAGTTTCTTTGGGGTTATTCTTGTAAACAAAAGTACTTCAAAACTTGAGTTTTATGAAAGTCTTCAATTATTTAGATAGGCCTAAACTAAGAATCTCCACCTCTCTATGTTGTTGACAAATCATGTTTTATATACATGACGACATAAAATATTAGATAATTAGGTAGTCGTATACCATTGCAAACATTGCACAATTGTGTGAATAATTCCCAATAGCTAACAAAAATCACTAAAGAGAGAGCACATGCATTTCACTTATTTTAGTGAGTTGTGTAGCTTTGTTTTTATCTGCCAGACTATTTCTTTCTCTTCACAATTCATTGATGACACCTCAACCATCTTTTCAAATAGATATTTTTCCAAATTTGATAATGGACCTTGATTCATTAATGGAGGAATCTTGCATGCCATGATTATGACTAGGAGGGGGGGTTGGATAACTGAAGGTATATATTTTTAATGATTTTTCAAGTTGGGGAAGCCATGGGTGAAGAAAAAGGTTGCTCTAACTAGAATCCCGGTGGTCTTACTAACATTCATGAGATTAAGGACCATAGCCAAGTAATTCTTATGATTTCTCTCTTGTGTGTTTTTATTTTGGAGGAATGATAAGTAAAAAGGTAACAGAATGTAAAACCCACCAAGTTGTTGAGATCCAAACTCCCATTCAAGGGTGGCTCCTTGTATGGCTTGGGTTTCACATGCACCCCAAATGTATTCATGGGTTTCACAACCACCATAAATTTCTTCATGGGTTTTCAGCCTGCTATTAGCTTCAAGAACCCAAGAAAATAACACACATTATTCAACAATTTAACCAACTCATTGAAGTGATTGTCTTGGTATGTCCTGAGTGGTTGTAAGTGAAAATTGCATTAGATTTAGTTTTTGGAAATTGATCTCTAGTTTTGCAAGTCTTGTCCATTTATACGTATTTTGGTGATCCAAGATCTTTTACTTATGGATGCACCAAGAATTACATGCAAAATAACATATTAACTAAGGAAACTTAAGCATGCATAAAACATGAAGAAAAGATCATGAAAAAACAGAAATAGAGGACACAAGAGTTGATAACGGAGTTCGTCTAATTTGGAATACGTCTCTGGGCCCTGCTCAACAGTGGGGAGGCCTTCATTCATTAAGTGGCATAAAAAATGAATAATCACAATCAACATTTACATAAACTCCTCATACCTCCTTGCTGGAAGATGGACGAGAAATGGAGAGACCAACTGTAGAAACAAACATCACCACTAAATTCCTAGCGAAAAATCATGTAGAAACGCCCATCCAAATGCCCAATTCTGAGAAAAATACCTCTTGCACTTCTTAGAATCCTTTTATGCCCCCAAGATTTCCTGGGGCAAGGTTTCGTCCCCTGCTAGGACTTAGGATTCTGCTGCCCTGCAATAAAATATTATTATTTTCGGTTTCTGCATTAGCCCCTGCCTCAAGCACATTTCTGAACTGATCTTTTATACCTACTCGTGGGTGGACCTTACAACATGGAGTGGTTTGGTGTAGTGGGAATCTGGGAAACTGTTGGAAGGAAGGTCAGGGGATCAAATCCCAACCCTCTCAGAATGGCGCACAGTTAATTATTTTTATAGCCTATGGCACTATTTGGTTAACTATTTGGTGTTGGGAGACTGCTCGCTTGGGGGCTGACAACGTGGGTCAGGTGGGTTTGACCCCCGCTGGTCCCATATATTATTTTTCATTGGTGCGTGGCTCCATGGGGTAGGGTCCCTGGTCAAAGGGCCCCAACCCCATCCATAGTTCTTCAACGTTACGTGATTTATGGTGAAGTCCAGGAGTTGTAGGGGTGATAGCCCGTCCCTCATTATTTTTAGTTTTTGTTTTTATACTATGGTTAGGGTTTAGGATTTGGGGTGGCAGGGTTGGTGGCCCACCACCCTTTAATATATATTTTTTATTTATTTTTAAAACAACCGTTAGCCCTTTTATGATTTTTCTCGAAACTTGAGGTTACTGGACATTTTAAGTGTCCAAAAAATTTTCCCAGAAACTAACCAGATTTTGATGTGAGAATTGACCAGTTTGTTGCCTCCTTAGTCTGCCACTTATCCAATTCAACCCTTAACTTTGACTAACTCTATCTCCTTCATATGAGCTCGGATTTGAGTATCGTTTGCGCTATTGGGATGAAGGCAATGTACACTTCGATTTGATGTTGAGTTTATCAAAATTTTACCACTTTGAATTTTGAACCTTTTTAGCTTACCAATGGTACTTTAGAGATCCACCTGGATCATCTGGTGTCACTTTACCACTCTTGAGTGTCTGGTGGCTAGTTTGGTATCCTTTGGTAGATTCTCACTTGATACACTATCATGGGAGAAATGGTATTTGCAGGAGGTGGATAATTTGCCGACCTTTTCATAGGATATTGTGCAAAGACTACTGAGAAGTGTCAATTTGATTAACCTTTTCATAGGATATTGTACAAAGACTACTAAGATTAATAGATTTTGGGATAGATCTCAAAGAAAAATTATATCTAAATGAAAATTTTGTGGATGTTCTTCCTGTAATAATTTCTTCTTCTTCCTTTATATTTATTTTCAAAATTATTAGCATTTTTTCGATCGAATATACAATTTGTCCATCGAAATGAGTACATGACTTATCAGTTCTTCAAAACATATTTTATTACTAGAATAGAATAGTTCTAGATAGAATTTATGCACCATTTGTCAGTGTTTAGTTAGTAACTATGATTTGAGCCTTTAAGCTCTACCATAATTCATTCTGGAATATATATCAAGCTCATTAAAGGAAACATTTATGTTATGGAACTCTAAGTAATATAATGGGTCACTTATATAAGAAAATAGTAAGATTGCATGGAACTTAGCCTATATGAGTAATTTAGTGAGAATTAGTATTTATAGGTGATTAGTTTAGCCATCCACTCGTACACACAAAATCCATTTGATCATTTGATGTTGTTATTTATAGGGGTATTGGGAGTTATTCTTCTTAGATATTTTAGGTTATTATGTAACCTATCATTATTGGAGACCTAAACTCAATCTATATTTGTTGCATTCAATATTTTAATTATATGGTGATTTATTGCAACCGCATTCTATGAACTTCAAGCAAGTGAAATCAGAGTTTTCGACAACTAGAAGTTAACTAGTTTGTTGGAAACTTAGCTTTGTTTAGAGTTGGTTGACCATTATAAGATTGATCATATTTAATGACTAAGAGAATACTAGCTTTACATTAGATCCTTTCTTTTGAAAATTGGGTCAGCACACCTTGACACTCGGGCTTTGCACAACTTAAATTGTGACCATAAGTGCATGATATTGAAGATAATTCGAAGACTGAAGTTGATATTTCCCTAAAAACATAACAGAGAGGAAAAAAACAATAGGACATCTTTCCTAAAAATTCTCAACTTCAAATTTCATACTTTTTAATTATTTAAAAACTATAAAAGTCAATGGAAAAATATGTGTAAGAAAAATAACATAGGATTAATATAAAAGAAATATTATCTATTACTAATGAACCTTCTAGGAGCTTCCCTTAATGTACGAAAACAACTCAAAAATGTGTTCAAAGAAATTAATTTACAATTCATGAGAGAAGGTTTTTTGGCATGGAATCCAATTTCATATTTTCACCTTTATATTAATTGTTTTCCATTTGGTTCTATTGTTTTCAACACTACAGACTTGCTCCTCAACGCAATCTGCGATTTCAATTTGCCTTCATTCGTCCAGTTTTGTAATTTTATTTCAAGTGTACCAATCTAAGCCAGGGTTTTGGTCATATTCTTAGCGCTCAAATATTTGCCCAACAATACTTTCAACTACTGTGAGATATCCCTTTGTGGGATTTGAAACCTATCTAGATAAATGGGCTATGGGATTGGAACCTCCAAGGGTTAAATTCTTGGTGTAAATCGATTAAATAAGTCCTAGCCTTTCAAAATAATGATCGAATGAGAATGAATAAAGTACGACTTAGTAATACTCATAGGAACAAATCGATTGGGATTAATCATAGGTTCTCAAATCAGTCTCAAGCATTTAACAATCAAATATTTGAAAAAAATGTTCATGGTTATTCTCTTTACTTCTTGTTAACTCCAGCCACACAAAATTTGAAGCAAAAATAGTGAGTTCCTCCTTTCCCACAACTCTTTTAATTCAAAAAATTGATTGTTACAAATAAAAATTCATGAATATGAATCAATTCCCCTTCTTTACAAATAAGGGAAATTGGAAAAAAAAACTATATTTTTTACTAACTACTATAATAGAAAATATCTTATCAAGATCGCATCAAAACTTCTTAACAAAACATTTAAATTTTCCCAACGTTAAGATGCGACCATCCCATCACATTGTTAAGCTCTTGTCTAGACTCTTCATATCTTGTGCTCAACCTAATGCACCTGCATTGGACTCCATACGAAAGAAAGATCTATGAGCTTTTGCTCATAAGGTCTTCTACAAAATAACCTGCTTTTTGTATAGAGGCTATATTCATCCAAGTAGAATCCTCAAACATACAACCTTTCAACTTCACGAAGTACTCGAGATATTCATTTCCTCTCATTTTCTTCACAACATTTGCATCCAAAGTCATTTCAGCTTCCATATTCTTTTCTATAGGAATTTTCTTCATCCGTTGTTGCTAACTAACTTGTCCGCTATCCACACAAATCAACCACATTGAAAGCAGGCGAGATATCTATGCATGTAGGTAACTCTAAATCATAAGAATTTGTAGATAACTTCCTAAGTATCTTGCAAGGGAATATTCTCTTCATCTTAAGTTTACTATACTCCCCTCTTGGAAATATATCCTTTCTTAGGTGAGCTAACACCATGTCTCCCACCTCAAAGTTAACTTCTCTTATTTTTATAGCCGCTCTCTGCTTGTATCTGTAGATTTTGTCTTATAACCTCTTGTTAATTTGTTCATGTAAGTTACCCATTTGTTGTTGCAAAGCCCTCCCCATCATTTCTTCCTTTTTCAAGTTTTCCCAAATATCGTAGTTCACAAACTCCCATAGGATGCATTCCATACAAGATAGGAAATGGACTTTTTCTCGTTCTCCTATTTGGTCAATCATTGTATGCAAAATTAAATTGGGCTAATACATGGTTCCACTTCTTAGGTCGATCACCCATCAAAACCTTCAATAGGTTTCCTAAACTTTTGTTCACAACTTATGTTTGTCCATTAGATTGTGGATGATAGGTTGAGCTAAAATTTAACTAGGTCCCAAGCTTCTTCCATAAATTTCTCCAAAAATGTCTTGTAAACCTTGTATCCCTATCCAAAATTATACTATTTGGAACACCATGCAGCCTAACAATCTCATTGAAAAACAAATTAGCCGCATGTGTAGCATCACTAGTTTTGTAACATGGGATAAAGAGAGCCATCTTCGTAAATTTTTCCACAACTACAAGTATAGAGTCATGCCCTCTCTGATTTTTTGGTAAACCAAAAGAAAGTCCACACTCACTGAGTCCCATGGTCTACAGGGAATGGGAAAAGGAGTATATAGTATAGAATTATGACTCTCCCCATCACATGTTAACACACTCTGCACTTGCTCACATATTTCTGCACATCCATTTTCATCCTTGGCCAAAAATAAAAATGATTCAACTTCCCAAACATCTTACGAACTCCAAAATTTCCTTCCAACCCTTCGTTGTGCTTTCTTGTATCAAGTTCTCCCTCATAGAACAATTGGGAATACATAGCTAGCTGTTCTTGAACAAGAGACCATCCTGCAACATGAACTCTTTCCGTGGGTTTCTATCTCTCTTTATAGGGTTCTTGCATGCTTCAAAAGTTTCTTGAAAATCAGCATCAACTTCATACAAATCCTTCAGATAGTCAAATCCTAAGACATGTACTTGACTCTCTTGCATAATAAAACTTCTCATGCTTTAAGCATCAACTACCTTATTGGCCTATCCATTGATGTGCTTTAGAATAAAGGTAAAAACTTTTAGGAACTCGGTCCACTTGGCATGCTTATAATTCAACTTAGGTTGTTGCATTATATATTTTAATGTTGAATTTTCTAAGAAAAATACAACATCCTTAGGCATTAAACAATTCCTCCAATGATTTAAAGCTTGAACCATAGAATAGAACTCTTTGTCATAAGAAGAGTATTTTTGTTTTGAGTCACTTAGCTTCTCATTGAAATATGCAATAGGTTTGTCTTCTTGGCTTAGTACAACTCCAATGGTTGTCCCACTAGTATCACACCTTAGTTGGAAAAGTTGATTAAAGTCGGGGAACTTCAACACTAATTTCTTGGTGATCATCTTTTTCAATTTCTAAAAAAAAATTTCTATCATTATGGTCCAAAAAAATTGCTTCCTATCTTTCTTGATCATATCTACGATAGGTGCAAAAATGCCAATGAAATTCCTGATAAATTTCTAGTAGAAGCTAGCTAACCCATGAAATATCCTAACTACAAAAATGTTCTTTGGTGAAGTCCAATTAATAATTACCTCTATTTTCTTTGGATCCATTTTCAATCCATCTTTGGAAATGAAAAGGCCTAAGTATACTAACTCGGACTTCATAGATGAACATTTATGCATGCTAATTAACAACTTTTCTTATTGCAATCTTTCTAAAACATATCTCAAATGTCTGAGATGTTATTCTTTAGTTTGACTAAAAATTAGGATATCATCCAAGTAAACAATAGAAAACATACTAATGAATTCCTTCAATACTTTGTTCATCAACCTCATGAAGGTACTGGGTGCATTTGTGAGTCCAAATGGCATGACCAACCATTTTTACAACCCATCATTGGTCTTGAAAGTTGTTTTCCACTTGTCCCCTTCTCTAATACATATCTAATGGTAACCACTTTTCAAGTCAATATTTGAAAAGTAAGCTACTCCACTCAAATAGTCCATCATATCATCCATCTATGGCAACAAAAATCAATATATGATAGTGATCTTGTTGATTTCTCATGATCAGTACACATCCTACACTCTCCACCTTTATTTGAAATTATTATTATAAGCACAGCACACGGACTCAAACTGTCTCTTATCAACCCTTTGTATAACAATCCTTGAACCTATTTCCTTGTTCTCTCATTATCCTTGGGTGTCATTCAGTAAGCAACTTTAGTCAGAAGGATTTCTCCTAGTATCAGATCAATGTGATGGTTGATGATTCTTTTAGGTGGAAACTCACTTGGTAAGTCATCCACTACAATTTCATTAAACTCATGCAACATTTCTTGAAAATCAATAGGTAAATATTCAATTTTAGTTTGTGGAAGTACTACCTTTGGTTTTCAAACTACTGCATATTTGACCTCCTCTTTCTCCATTTGTTGTAGAAATTATTTTTCATTTAAAAGCAATAACTTTGGGTTGTTTATTTTAGCTATACCCTCTTCATTCAATGGTACAAGAGTATGTTTGATGTTGTCCTTCTCAAACTTATAGGTATTACTCTCTCCATCATGCACCACCTTCCTATAAAATTTCCATAGTTGACCTAAAAGGATGTGGAATATATCTATTGGCATGATATCATAAATTATTGTTTCCTTATATTTTCTTATCTAAAACTCCACTTCCCTTTGATCACTCACCAACAATTGGTGTCCTTTTTGTAGCCATGATACCTTGTATGGTGTTAGGTGTTTGAAAAGTGTTTAATTCTTTTCAATCCTAGTTGTTCCACCATTTTTGTGGAAACTAGATTGTCAGTACTTCCACTATCAATCACTACTTTACAACACTTACATTTCTATTTACAAATAGTCTCAAACAAGGCTTTTCTTTGGGCGTGTTCAACAATCTCTTTGGTTGGCTTCAACAAGGCTTTGGTTAGCATCAAGGCTTCTCTAGTCTTTGGTACATTCTCTGCTACATGTTATTTTACTTCTATTGTTTTCAACTGAGCTATATATGCATCATTCTGTCCTATGTTGTCATTCTCGGGACACGAAAAAAATCTGTGACCCAAATAGTTACATTTTTAACATAGGTATACAATATCTCTGCTCCTTCCTCTGCCTCTAGCTTTACCTCTACCTCTCTGGTAAGGTCTTCCTCCTCTAGAGACACTTCCTTTCTCTAGTTTTCGTTGCTGATTTGAGTTGCCATTATCATTATTTTGAGCTAGAAACTTCCCTTTTCCAGTGGATTGTTCTTTTGTTTCATCAAGACCATAACCTCTATTTGAGTTCTTCTTTCTTGTTATATTATCTTCTACCTTTATGGCACACTAGTATGTTTCTTCCATTTTCTATGGAGACAACATATTGATTTCATCTTGAATCTCCTTTCTTAAACCATTGACATACCTTGTTGTTTTCTCTAGGGTGTCTTCCACATAGTCTTCTCTCAAATTAACCTTGTAAAATTATTCGGTATACTCTTTGACTATCAACAATATTTACCTAAGGTTATGCATCTGCCTATAGAGAGTTAGTTGGTAATATTTTGATAAGAATTTACTCTTCATCTTTTCTACCATCCTGTCCTAGATTTTTATCAAGGGTTTCGTCTTCTTTCTCCTTTCAACTTTCATATTGTCCCACCATAGCACACCATGACCTTTCAACCTTGCTACAATGAACTTCACCCTTTTATCTTCTTCAATATCTTCGTATTCAAAATAATTATCTAACTTGTTGATATAATATATCAAATATTAGTTCTCAAGCTACCATCGTAGGTAGATAGTTCATGCTTTGGTCTTGAACTTGAGCCTAACACTGATCTCAATAGTCGGACTTCTGGGGCTTCCTTCACAGGTGTTTCCCCTTCTTGCTCGGCTTCCTCTTCAGGTTCACTAACATCTCCAGCCTTAGGATCACACTGTCTTGCTACCTCCATGGTCTCTAGAAGGGTTTTCAATCTCCTTATCTCTCCCCTAAGTTCTACATTAATAATGGGTCTCCCTCCTTGACCTCGTTCTCTTCCCACTCACATAGCCATCTCCTCTTACATTATATATAGTAACAACTATGAAAAACTTGGCTCTAATACCACAAATTGGTGAAACTAACGGGATGAAAAAAAAAATCAAATGAACACACAATCCTCAATCCTTTCTAAGACCAATTTTAAATGCTTCGTGCTTGCTCCTCAATGCAATCTACAATTTCACTTTGCCTTCATTCATCAGGTTTTGCATGCTATTTCAAGTGTATGAATCTAAACCTAGTTTAAAAGGGTTTTGGTTGTATTATAGAAAAGGATGCCCTGTCTCGGGTTAATAGCGCTCAAATATCTTCCAAACCATACATTCAACTACTCCTAGACATTGTGAAAAATTCCTTTATGGGTTTTGAAACTGATTTGGTAAGAATCCAAAGATAAATGAGTTGTTATACAATGACTGGATCCTCCAAGGGTTGAATCATTAGTGTAAGTAGAATGAACAAGTCTACGGCTTTCAAAAAGACTAAGTATAAAAATGATTGAATGAGCAAGAATAAAATATGACTTAATAATACTCACAAATAGAAATAGATTTGGATTAATTGTAGGTTCTCAACTCAGTCTCAAAATCCTTTAACAATCATTTAGATTTGAAAAAACTGTTCAGGGTATTTTTTTTAATTCTTGTTAACTTCAGTCACACAAAACTGGAAGGCAAAACAATGAGTTACTCCTCTCCCAAAACTCTTTTATTTCAAAAAATTGACTGTTACAAAAAATTATGAATATGAATCGATTCCCCTTCTCCACAAATAAGGGAAACTGAATAAATAAATAAATAAATAAAACTATATTTTTGACTAACTACTACAACATAAAATATCTTTTTGAGATCACACCAAAACTTCTTAAAAAACATTTAAATTTTCCCAACATCAACATGTAACAATCACATCACATTGTTAAGTTGTTGTATAGACTCTTCATATCTTGTTTTCAGCCTAATGCACCTATGTCACATGAACAAGAGAAATAGATAATATGAAACGATGGATTGATTGGATGATCCATCATGAAATGGGAGTAAAAATTAAAATACTACATTATTGATTAATAAAGCACAATGCCCACTTGCAAGCATCACCTCATCCAAATGGATAAAGAATTGGTATGGAGATGGCAGTGATGGACACTTCTCGAATTATGTATGGGGTCAAAAAAGAATTAGAAACTGTGGATATTGGTTAGGTTCATTAAAAGGAAAAATGGAACAAAGGCTTCATATCAACACCAGGTTAGTAACTTTTCAGATAATGGTTTGATTTGTTAAGGATCGAGGGAAAAACACAGACTGCCCAGCTAGAAGAATAAAAATAAATTGTAGTTTTAAATAAATTAAAAAATGAGAGAATTGGGTCACAAGTGACTAAGATAAGCCCCTGTGTGACCACTCACTAATGTAGCTTGGGTCAACCAATGTTCAATTGAAGAAAAAAAGGAGGAAGATTATGTCGTATTCATGTGGAATTAGTTAAATATGGGAGGACCACTATTTGTTTACCTGAAATGACAATTTTTATCAAAATTGGAATAGCAACTCATTATTGATCTCCATTCCTAGCTCGGTAACAAGTGATTTTGACTATTGATTTGTTCTTGTTTCTTTCTAATTATGAGTGAAAATGCGAGGTAGTTGAAGATTATTTCATGGGGGATTTTGCAAGTGGTCTAATATTGTTGCACATTTTCCTATATGGATAGATAATGAAATCACTCACACATGAGCACATACATTTTGTCTTGTTTTGGTAAAAAACTCTCATAGATTAAATCCCATTTTCAATTCCTTCATCCACCTTTCTCCTTGAAAATAAGGTGCAATGCATTGAATCTAACTCCTTCATTCACCTTTCTAAATGAGGTGCAATGCTCTGAATGGTGCACACACACGAGAACATAAACTTACTCTTGTTTATTTGGTAAGAAACCCATCAAGGATTCAATACCATTTACAATTCCTCCATTCACCTTCCTCTTTTAAAATAAGGCACATTTAGTTAGAGACACGTTAAATAATAGTAGCTTCTCTTTGAAAATAAGGCACATTCACTTGGATATATGTTAAACGATATTAACTAAGCATAAGCATTGGCATTGCATAAATAGAATGGAAAGTTCATATAAATGTGGGAGCATGTGAGTGTATATTAATAATTAATTTATGTAAACAAGGAACATGCATAGTTGACAAAATTCAAGTAATGGAAAAGAAATCCTATATCAATGCATCTAAGCAAGGTGCTTTGTATCCAGAAAGTTCTATCATTATTCGACCACCATACACAATGAAATAGAATCCATATGAGACTTAATGCAACTAAAAAATAACAATATACAATCTTTTCTAACATGTAATAAAATCTCATCTAGTGACCAAGAGTTGTTCATTGTACGAAGATGGGATTGAGTGCAATATATAAATGGGACACAAGCTAGTGAATATATACATGAATTGTGAAGTTCTTAAGTATGCACAATATATGTTTGACAGATTCACTGATTATAATGTGTCCCATACGAAATGATTTAGCTAAAGTTTATAAATGTGAAGTATATTCTTCTTAAAAAAATCCCCTTATTAAATTTTCAAAATCATTCAACCAGATGTGGCCATATATGAGATACAAAATTCTTAAGAATGCATTGTACCAAATTGATAAGATCACTAGACATAATGTGATATGTTGAAACACAATGATTTCAAGACATTTTCACAATGGTCAAATTGAGAAAAATAAAGGGAAGTGGATTTGTAATGAAAAAAATGCCCCAACCAAGATAATTTTGTTGCACACTTTCCTAGTCGAATAGATAATGAAATCACTCACACATGGGTACATACATTTTCTCTTGTTCCGGTAAAATACTATCATGGATTCAATCCCATTGCCAACTCCTTCATTCACCTTTCTCCCTTAAAATAAGGTTTAATGCTATGAAGCCAACTTCATTCACATTTCTCATTGAAAATGAGGTGCATTGCTTTGAAGGGCACATACACTTACTCTTATTTGTTTGGTGAAAAATCCATCTAGGATTCAATCCCATTGCCAACTCCTCCATTCACCTTTCTCATTGAAAATAAGGCACATTCACTTGGATACATGTTAAACGATAGTAACTAAGCATTGTCATTGTACAAATAGAATGACAAGTTCATATAAATGTGGGGGCATGTGAATGTATTTTAATAATTAAGTTATGTAAACAAAGAATGTGCATACTTGACAACATTCAAGTCATGGAAAAGAGAGTCTATATCCATGCATCCATGCAAGGTACTATGTAGCCAGCAAGCACTATCTTTATTTGACCACCATACAAAATGGAATAGAATCCATACGATATCGAATGAAAATAAGAAAAATCACAATATATAATATTTTCTAACATGTTCTAATAAAATATTGTGCATTGTACAAGATGTGTCCATTGTTCAAAGATGTGATTGAGTGCAATATATAGATGTGACACAAGCTAGTGAATATATATGTGAATTGTGAAGTTCTTAAGTATGCATGGTGTTTGTTTAACAAATTCATTGAGTAGAATGCGGCCCATGTGAAATGAGTTAGATAAAATTCTATAAATGTTAAATAAGTTCTTCTTAAAAATATCCCTTATCAAATTGACAAAATCATTCAACTAAATGTGGCCATATATGAAATAAGAAATTCTTAAGAATGCATTGTATCAAATTGACAAGATCACTACACAAAATGTGATATGTTGGAACACAATGATTTCAAGACATTTTCACAATGGTCAAATTGAGGAAAATAAAAGGAAGAATAATTGTAATGACAAAATACTCCAACCAAACAGAAGCATCTCCCAAGATTAATTCTGACTCCCACCATCACAACCTCCATCAACAATATTCGAGCAGAGTGATTGATTGTAGATGGAAAGAGGGGTGGCATATATCCATGGTTTCCTTTTTGTTCTACAATATAAACAACTCCTACATGCATACAAAAGAAAAAATGGGATTTGAATGCCTTATTAAGCCAAGATGTTTATCACTTGAGCTCACCATAGCCATTTGCATGTTTGAATGATTTTGAAATAATTTCAGTTTTCTCTTCAATCAAAAGGAGTAGCTTGAATATAGAATGGGAGAAAATGAATCTACCTTCTACAACACTTATTCTGAAGGATTTTCCACGCTCTAATGGTAATTATGTTTATGGTTTCAAAAAGGAGAACAACAATGTTTGATGTGAGGCAAAACTACCTTAACAATACACATGCCTAGTTCCCACCATCACCTCAGTTGCAACTCAACAATTTCATACACAGGTTGACATATATGCAAGAATTAAGGCGGGCGTACACACACATCAGGAAAAATTGTATGTATATATATTTAGATATATAATTAATAATCTATATTTACCTATTTATTAATTGTTCTTTCTTTATTTCACTTTTAGCATATCATTTCATATCTTCTATTAATATTATATTTTCATTTACTTACTTAAGTCATTCTCTCCTTCTCGTAGCAATAACTATGTACTCCTCATACATATTGACACTACACAGATATCGCCCCAAAATAGAAGCAGAAGAAATTGCACTACATGACAAAAAAACAAAGATTTTACTTGCACCAAATTTAAACATTCCACTGTATCACCTTTAGGCAACTTTACGACTATTATTTAAAATCAATTTTTTTCTCAAATGTATAATCCATATGCGTGAATGTGACACCATGCGAACAATTCATGTTGATTGGAAATCTAGACATGTGCATTTTCTCCAATGTATAAATCTTCAATGGTGTGGTATAGGTCATGCTTCTCGTTGTATTCATGACTAATAGCAATTATCTCCATATTTATATATTTATTTGTTTCAATTCTATCGCATCTTCCATTACTCATTAATTCAACAATAATACAAAAGACAAAATCAATTTTCTCTTGCCTTTCAATGTGTTGATGAGTTGTGTTTGTAGATCAATATAAGAAATATTTATGAATTCAAGTATGTAGATTTATCATCATTCATATGAGATTGGTTGATATGACATTTTTTTTAATTAAAGAATTTAATTAAAAGGGCAAAACAAGCATTACTTTGGAAATAAATCTTAGCCTTTGATATTTATGTACTGCTAAAAATATTCTAGAATATTCTATAGAGAATAAATCCCTACTATCCTTAATAATTATTGATCATTTTAAAATTTTTAAAGTCATGTTGTAAAATAAATATTTTTATCTGCATAATTATCATTAATTAAATTTATTTTAATATAATTGTAACATACCCCAATAACCTCACATGAAAATGGAGGGATTTAGAATTTTTCTTACACAAATTACCCACAGGTAATTATCCAAATCACTATTCCACATCCCTCATTAACCATTAGATAGAATGTTCAATAGTACATAAAATAACTCTCAATAGAAGACAGTAAGTTGCATAACCCTTAACAACCATTGTTGTAGTACTGTCGTAGTATATTAACATAAATTGTCTTATGAACCTTGAATCCATTTCATGATTCCCTTAACCAAATTAATTAATCACATACTTGAAATTATGATTATCACCCCAGATAAGGAATCAACATCATCAAACTGACACAATAATCCATCACATCATTGAATACTGATATACCCTGGAAACCCTCTAGGGTGAAAACCAACAAACATTTAATTTTATTATTAAACGCTCGTGAGGGTGTTCACCCCTCACTCAGTGGCTTATAAGGGATTCCATCCTTTATCCATTGTTATAAAATATTACAATGAAATATCATTAAAATACCATATATCTAGCTATAAATCTATTACAATTGTCATGAAACCATTAACTACATATCACCACTCTCTACATCCTTGTGGCATGATTGCTCCATCAGTGTACCATCCTGCAACTCGTACTCATGAGCATGAACTATTAGTTCTTTATCTACCACAATGTTAAACATAATTTGTCTTTGGCACAAACATCCATCATTTCCTGTCATTGTTGTCGTCAACAAGCTTTGGTAACATGATTAGATAGCATAGTAGTCAATCAACAATTAGCCTATAAAAACGATCCTTTAACATCTATTCATGTGCATACATGAGATGTAAATAAAATATCACAACATGCTTTTTCTAACAACATTGTACATGTTTAAAAAGATAATTATCAAGCATGTCAAAATAATTACCACGTAAGTATGATCATTCTCACACCACCACATGTTCATATCTAAGGAAACCACTGCAACCATTCATTTCATTTAAAGGATACTAACAACTTTTCTTTTCTTTTCGTGCATGTAATTAGATAAAAACTTATTCAAAGAGAGCTAGCCCCTTAGCTTTTCCTCATGCACCTAACTAAGTAATCTTTCCAATGCAATAGATATTATAAAAATACATGCCCCCTTCTAAGGGAGGGCTAACATGATAGACATCATCATCATGCAAGCAAATGCAAGTCCCTTTTCAAAAAGCATATTTAGATAGAGCTATTTACAAACTCTATTGTATGCACAAATACATGCATTTCTCTAAACAAGAACTAATGTGTTAATCATTATTTCTTGCATGTGTATATATGTATTTTACAAAGGAAATCTAGTACATTTATTCCAAGTAACTACTTGTTTTACTTTCCATAATACTTATTATGTTCTACAGACAAATACATGTTTCTCCTCATAATATCTAACACAATAGTTCTATTTTCATGCATATAACCAATAACCAACTATCTTTTCTACCCTTCCTCATATGTGTTCTTTTTACATAGTTATTTTCAAGAACCCAACATAGTTTCTCTATCATTTATGTACAAAGTTATTATGAATTTGTTTCCAAAGAAGTAGCATAACAAAGTTCTCATGCATTTTGTTTTTCAAGAAAGTATCATAATAAACCTTTCATTTGGGCATAAGAACTAAGATAGTACTAATGGTAAACTTTTATGCATTAAACCATGTAATTAAATCAAATTATCCAATATGCAACACACAAATCATTTACCCTTTTACTCACCAAAACATGTAACTTTTGCAAACTCTTGCAAATGAATTAACACAATTAACTTATCTTTCACGCACAATAAAAACATATTCTTTCCAAAGAAGATTCGTATGACTTATATTATCTCTATGTATTTCATCTATGCATAGGTTATTATATTTTCTCATAACTAAGTATTCTTTTTCAAAAGAACTTTCTTACCCATGAGAATATTTCACAATTACACTCTTCAATCTATATTCACTTCCAGGAAAATGACTACAAAATATTTTTTTTAAGAAAAGAGCATACATCCTATCTTTTCTTACATAAAAGGCATATGCAATGTTATATAAAGACAAGAAAGGTTATTTATCTTTTCTGCCAACAACCTTTTTCTATATATAGTAATAACAATCTTTATCGACATGTAGTAATATATTTTTTCTACCAAGAAAAATATATAATAACAATCTTTATCTACATGCAGTAATATATTTTCTTAACCAAGGAAAAAATATAAAAATCAATCTTTATCTAAATGCAGTAAATATATTTTCCTTACCAAGGAAATATATTAAAAATCAATCTTTATCCATATGCAGTAATATATTTTCTTACCAAGAAAAATATATAAAAAATTATCTTTATTTACGTTAGTAAATGTTTTTTTTAATATATTATATACTTTCAGAAATCTATCATAATTTCTTAATCTTTCCATATAAAACACAACAACATGATATTTTCCAAAATCTAAAAACAAACTTATTCTTCTCTATAAAGAATGCAGTTACTTATCTGTTAGTGTAATATATTTGGATAATCTCTTGAAGACCAGAGGAAAACACTGTGCCTTTCAATAGTCCATGATTTGGAAAGTTGTTGGCGTTAATTACGATGGGCAATTCTTTCTTTACCCGCTATGAAGAGGAGGTTGACGCCGGCGAAGAGTATTTGTCACCAAGCTACTATGCCAAGAGCGATTGTCTTTCCCCAATCTTTTGTTTGTGCAGGTCTTTAGCAATGTAAACAATAGAGTATGGAGCATCATGCGGTGACTACCAAGGAAAAAGGGTGAATATTAATGGCTACATCCTCCAATTCGAGCCTTTTTGTTGAGCTTATAAAACGAGTCGATTCCCCCGAATACCCCACTTCAAGGAAAGAAAGCCCTTTTCCTGCACACATCGCTCTAATCATTTCTTAGAACCAAAAATGGTAGTTACAAGTTGTTCCATAACTACTTCTTGATTCCAAACATCAACCAGTTAAATAATAACATTATTTAATACATGAGTTTCGGTAGGTATATTACATACTCCCCCCTTAAAGAGAACACTGTCCCCGGTGTTCATCTATCATTGGGACTTAATTTCTACTCATTATAAAGGATCCAAACAATTCAAAACGAGATCGTTTCCCTTCAAAATGAAGGATTCCATTTCCAAGGAATACCCATAAGAAAAAGAAATAATTCTTATCTATAGTCATAAGAATTTAGCCACTATCTACTTTCTATAACTTAGCCACTATTCAATTATATAGAAACAAAACAAAATATCTATACTAACTTATCATTACTTACAAATTACTTTTACAAGTCATGGTCACTTTTACGCAAGCACTTAACAATAGTGATTGGACAACCTATCAACACTCCATGGTAAGTAACTTGTAATGTATGACTAACAAATTCAATCACATTAGTCACAATTTTTTTAATCAAATGAAATACTTTTAACTATCAATCAATTATGCAATGTCAAGTGATATTTATATCACAGTACTTTTACAAGTACTTAGAGAGCACTAACACTCTAATCATCAAAATGATAAATCAATGCACTGCATGCACATTGTCTTAGCTCCCACTAAACACATCCACACAGTACTTCTAAAAGTACCCAAAGAGCACCTAGCTCTCCAATCATCAAAATAGTCAGTAACTTCACCAAGTGAAAATTGTCTTAGCCCCTATTAAGATGTTCACAGGACTGGTAATAAAATAAAGGAACTAAAATTCCAATCATTCCTTACCAAGCACTAAGATCCTTTCGTGTTAAATGTGCATAACATATTTTACACAACTATATGTAAAATTTATTTTTAATACAACACATAACTAATTAATTAATGTGTTCTCCTACGAGAACCGTAATGGCAGAGGAAGGCTCTTCCCAACCCATGGGAACTAGTTTCCACAACCAAATGGAGTCATTTTCGCATCCAGATAGTTTCTTTGACAGAGACCTTACAAGATCTAACATGGAATTCCACTGGCCAACCATCTCAAGAATTCCAATGACCACATATGGTCCAATATAGGATTCCTCTAGCAGTGTCCTGCCTATTCCTTTAACAGCGCCCCCTCTGTGAGGAATTTTTGGGCCTCCACCAACAAGCTCCAAATCAACAAAGTTGCCTCAGGCTTTTTACCCTCTTCACCATATTGGCCAACTATTTTCCCTTATTGAGATAATTTATCTCTAGGGATAGGAAATTCGGGCAAGCAAGTACCATCAACCCCTTCGGGCAGGCAATGGCCATCAACCCAAGGCCTTCTAGCCTTTCACAATTATCTGCAACTGTCTGGCATGTTAAATTTCTCTTTTATCACTCTTCCACAAAGTATTTTACATAATGAACCATATGAACATTATCATTAAGAAAATAAACATGCATGTACGCCATGCATTTACACTTAACCCTCAACATGGGTCCACAACATCTAGATTAATAGGAAGCATAACTAACATACATGTTGTATGCATTTGGATTTTCCAAATAAAACAATCATGCATATCATATAATAGTATTGTTCCTCATTTATGGTTGCAATGTGATTTTACCTTAACAGGTTTTCTTGCGGCCATTAATTTGCCACTACTTAATCCCATCAACAACGTTAGTCATAAATATGCATCATTTAACAAGTATTCACTTTCAAAATCATTTTAGTTTGAGGCACAATACTATCATACATAAAAATATATGAAAATATTCATTAATGTGTAAATGCCAATGATAGTTGAGGTAACAATCTAAACATTTCCAATTTCCCACAGTGTATTGCCATCAATAGACCGATACATGAAGTATACCATAATCACTTGTTTACGAATTGTAACAATCTTAAACCAAATTTAATTCATGTCTATAAGTTTTATTAGTTAGTCATGCAACACTAACCAATCACTACTACTAACTATCTTAATGCATCGTGCATTGTAACTTTCATGCTTATTAAATGTATCATTAAAATTTCCATATTTGCAAAGGTTGGTAGTTAATTGTCACTTTCCTTAGTGAGTGTTCAATATTTTTCATAAGTGTGACAAATGTTTTATCCTCATCATGATTCAAATGTCATGAACATGGTTTTGCAGCAAATTTTATTATTTACTACTCCTTGCAATTATAAACATGAATCACACATATCATGTCAAAAGTAGTCTATTGCATATATCAATATGTAGGTTGTTAGACTCATACCTGAGTTGATGTTCACTAGTAGCATACCTCGATTTCCTTTCTGCTTAAAAATTCCCAAAGGAGCCAGTGCTGCAACCTTTAGCTCTGATACCACTTGTAACATACCCCGATAACCTTACATGAAAATGGAGGGAGTTAGAATTTTGTTTTACACAAATTACCCACAAGTAATTATCCAAATCACTATTCCACATTCCTCATTAACAATTAGATGGAATGTTCATTAGTACATAAAGTAATTCTCAATAGAAGATAGTAAGTTGCATAACCCTTAATAACCATTGTTGTAGTACTATCGTAGTATATTAACATAAATTGTCTTATGAACCTTGAATCAATTTCATGATTCCATTAACCAAATTAATTAATCACATACTTGACATTATGATTATCACACCAAATAAGGAATCATCATCACTAAGGAATCAACATCATCAAACTAACACAACAATCCATCACATCATTGAACACCAATATACCTTGGAAACCCCGTAGGGTGAAAACCAGCAAACATTTAATTTTATTATTAAACGCTCGTGAAGGTGTTCACCCCTCACTCAATGGCTTACAAGGGATTCCATCCCTTATCCATTGCTATAAAATATTACAATGAAATATCATTAAAATACCATATATCTAGCTAAAAGCTATTACAATTGCCATGAAACCATTTAACTGCATATCACCACTCTCTACATCCTTGTGGCATGATTGCTCCATCAGTGTACCATCCTGCAACTCGTACTCATGAGCATGAACCGTTAGTTCTTTATCTACAACAATGTTAAACATAATTTGTCTTTGGCACAAACATGCATCATTTCCTGTCACTGTTGTCATCAACAAACTTCAGTAACATGATTAGATAGCGTAGTAGTCAATCAACAACTAGCCTTTAAAAACGATCCTTTAACATCTGTTCATGTGCATACATGAGATGTAAATAAAACATCACAACATGCTTCTTCTAACAACATTGTACATGTTTAAAATGATAATTATCAAGCATGTCAAAATAATTACCATGTTACTATGATCATTCTCACACCACCACATGTTCATATCCAAGGAAACCACTGCAACCATTCATTTCATTTAGAGGATACTAACAACTTTCCTTTTCTTTTTGTGCATGTAATTAGATAAAAACTTATTCAAAGAGAGCTAGCCATTTAGCTTTTCCTCATCCATGTAATTAAGTAATCTTTCCAATACAATAGATATTATAAAAATACATGCCCCCTTCTAAGGGAAGGCTAACATGATAGACATCATCATCATGCAAGCAAATGCAAGTCCCTTTTTGAAAAGCATATTTAGCTAGAGCTATTTACAAACTCTGTTGTATGCATAAAGACATGCATTGCTCTAAACAGGAACTAATGTGTTAATCATTATTTCTTGCATGTGGATATATGTATTTTACAAGGGAAATCTAGTACATTAATTCCAAGTAACTACTTGTTTTACTTTCCATAATGCTTATTATGTTCTGCAAACAAATAAATGTTTCTCCTTAAAATATCAAACACAATAGTTCTATTTTCATGCATATAACCAATAAACAACTATCATTTCTATGCTTCTTCATATGTGTTCTTTTCACATAGTTATTTTCAAGAACCCAACATAGTTTCTCTATCATTTATGTACAAAGTTATTATGAATTTGTTTCCAAGGAAGTATCATAACAAAGTTCTCATGCATTTTTTTTCAATAAGTATCATAATCAACCTTTCATTTGGGCATAAGAACTAAGATAGTACTAATGATAACCTTTTATGCATTAAACCATGCAATTAGATCAAATTATCCAATATGCAACACACAAATCATTTACCCTTTTACTCACCAAAACATGTCACTTTTGCAAACTCGTGCAAATGAATTAACACAATTAACTTATCTTTCACGCACAATAAAAGCATATTCTTTCCAAAGAAGATTCATATGACTTATATTATCTCTGTGCATTTCATCTATGCATAGGTTATTATATTTTCTCATAACTAAGTATTCTTTTTCAAAAGAACTTTCTTACCCATGAGAATATTTCACAAATTACACTCTTCAATCTATATTCACTTCCAGGAAAATGACTACAAAATCTTTTTTTTAAGAAAAGAGCATACATCCTATCTTTTCTTACATAAAAGGCATATGCAATGTTATATAAAGACAAGAAAGTTTACTTATCTTTTACTGTTGCAACAATATTTTTCTATATATAGTAATAACAATCTTAATCTACATGTAGTAATATGTTTTTTTTTAATATATATATACTTTCGGAAATCTATCATAATTTCTTAATCTTTCCATGCAAAACGCAACAACGTGATATTTTCCAAAAATCCAAAAAACAACTTATTCTTCTCTATAAAGAATGCAGTTACTTATCTGTTAGTGTAATATATTTGGATAATCTCTTGAAGACCAGAGAAAAACACTGTGCCTTTCAATAGTCCATGACTTGGAAAGTTGTTGGCGTTAATTATGATGGGCAATTCTTTCTTTACCCATTATGAAGAGAAGAGAAGGTTGAGGCCGGCGTAGAGTATATGTCGCCAAGCTACTATGCCAAGAGCGATTGTCTTTCCACGATCTTTTGTTTGTGTAGGTATTTAGCAATGTAAACAACTGAGTATGGAGCATTATGTGGTGACTACCAAGGAAAAAGGGTGAATATTAATGGGCCTTTTTGTTGAGTTTATAAAATGAGTCGATTCTCCCAAATACACCCTACACCACTTCAAGGAAAGAAAATCCTTTTCCTGCTCACATCACTCCAATCATTTTCTTGGCACCAAAAATGGTAGTCACAAGTTGTTCTATAACTACTTGATTCCAAACGTCAACCAATTAAATAATAATATTATTTAATAACATGAGTTTTCAATAAATATATTTACAATATATACATATTATAATTTTTTTTCTCAGAAATTTGTTTATAATTTTATTTACATAAATAAAATTACAGCCTAATAAATTTAAATTTAAATTATAAAAATTATTATTTTTATTAATCTTATTAAATTTTTTTATTTAAATTTATTATATATATGTTTCACTGCAATATCTTATCAAACATTTCACTAACATTTCACTACAACAACCCTGGATCCTATACTTCCATCCTATACTTGGTTGTACAACACTTTTTAGGGCAATGACTCAAACTATTTTTTTTAAATCAAAATACATAAAAACGAAGTTTGTGGTAAAATAAATCTCGTTGAAAATTGGAATGATCCAAGGGCCCAATACAAAATACCCTTTTCATAACATAAATAAAATGATTATTCTAAATCCTCCAAAATGTTCTATGCGGTAGAATTGAAATGGTTAAATTTTTTGAATTTTTTATTTTAAAAATAAGGGTTTTACTCTTTTTGCGTTTTGGCATATTTTCCTTTCTTAAGTTTTTTATATGATCGATTTTTTTAATTGTGATATATAATTGGTTAGAAAAGTTTATATATATCAGATTAATATATTATTTGTTATTTATTTTGATATTTTTGAAATTAATTTATCAGGTTATTTTAATTAGTGGTTTTAATTTGGAAATTTTTGGGTGGGAAATTTCAAGTATTATTTTGAAATTTTAAATGACCATTGGTTGTTATCATGATTTTATTATAAATTAAGATTTCATAATTTACACATTAATACTTTTTTAATAACACAAGAATCACTTCAATCAAGTTTGTATGAGAAAGTTATGCCTTTCAAAAATTGACTTATTCGAGAGTGTGTCACGTCAACTACCATTACTTGTAGAAAATGGGTTAGCCATGTGGGAACTATGAACAAGAATCTAAAAAGCTCAAGTTGTAACTCATATTAAAGGTTGATTGGGTCAAATTTAACATCTGGTTGGCTATTAGGTTGTGTTATGACTAGCCACTAAGAGAAAATGGGGTTTCATTCTATTGGAGTGCATTTTGTTCTGAAGATGAGCAGAGTAGTGGAGAATGGATAGAAAGATAGAAAACAAATGGGGTTTATGTGCTAGAGCATCCCACAAACCACATGTCTCACTCATTTATATTTGCATTCATTTCTATTAAGAGAAAAAGAGAGTAGAGCAATCTTAGCCTTCTAAATTTTCTTCCATAAAAATTTCCCAAATCATATCTTACGTTATAATAATTGTAAATCTTAATTATTGCATGTGTGAAAACATCAACTTAATAAATCTTAAAATCTAAAAAAAACTTTATAATATAACTTTCATATTTTTAATCTTAATTATTATAAATATGTTGTTATTTACAATAAACTACTTAATTTGGTTAATTAAATATCATTAGATATTTAATATCTAAAAGATTATAAAAATTCAGTTTTACTTTATTAAAATAATAATAATAAAGATTGAATTACAACTTGTAAGCCTATAGTGTATCAGTCCTTAGTATAACTAGGTTATGATTAATATTTTTATTTCATAAAAAAAAATCCATAAAAGTACCATATGATATCACAATTTCCTAAAGCAATCATGTTCAAGGATGATGGTGTTAGTATCATGGTGATTAATACTTATAACTAATATTCTTCTTTTCTAATATTTAATAAAAATTATTATATGGTAGGGCAATTTACATATTTATACAATTTTCTTGATATCATAGTGGGTGATAATTAGGATTAATATTTTTTTTTCTAAAAGTATAATATGATAGGACAATTTCCTTATGCAATCATGTTCATGGATAAGCCTTACAATCATGGTGATTGATAATTACAGCGAATATTTGGTTGGTATATTCATATAAAGTGGAAATGGACGTTGTCCATAGAAGTAGAAGTACTTGATTTATTAAATGGGAAGAATTATTTGATGTTCTTTAATTTATTTTATTTGTATTAGGTAGGTATTTGATTTTTAAAATGTATAATTTGTATGAGGTAATTTTAATATTCGAAAATAAATGGAAAATAGTTAGAATTATTTATTTTATTATTAAATTAATAATTATAAAACTTTTGTAATATTTTATAAGAATATTTTAGAATTGTAAATTTTTTATTGTTTTAAATTTTTGGGATTTTTAAAATAATTATTTTTATTTATAAATTTTAGTGATCATTTCTGTTTGCATAGAATTGTTTGTAATTCTATTTTTATGTTATATAATATTTTGATTTTTCAAATTATATAAAATTAAATTCAATTTAAAAAATAAATTAGGACTTATAATTAACATTTTGATTTGGTTAAATTTATATAAAATTAAAATTAAAATAAATTAAATTTATAATTATCATTATTCATTAATAATTAAGCGCCTATGTTCATCTTAATTCTGGATTTACCAAGTGATCAATCTCTTTAGGTGAAAACCTCATTTAGAGTGAAAAATAATTTGATCCCTAGCGATGCTTGGTAGATCCATAATTAAGATCAATCTAGGTTGGTTTTAAAAAAATGTTTCTTTTTTCTAGAAAAAATATATGAGAAATTTATTCATAGATGAAATTCATCCCATAAAACTTTTGCTACTAGAAGCATTGCTAGTTATGCCAAGAGGCCTTATCTAGCCCAATATGGAAGAGATGTTGTAAGGTTATGTTATGTTATGTAAACATTTTGAATCAGTCAAATTACATAAATTAAAATAAAATAAATAAGGAAATAAATTAAAATTCGAATTTTGATCAATCAAATTACATAAAAATCGAACTAAAAAATCAAAAATAAAAAATAAAATAAGGGGTGGTAGGAGAGGGAAGGATTCTCTTAAATCCCAATGGAAATCGGGAAGTAAGGTTTGCTTGGGGATTGGGCCAAAAAATTAGTAACCTTGTAGAAATTTATGGCCTTTGCTTCGGTCTCCAGTTGGCAAAAGAACCAGACATATCTTCCATAGTCATCTTAAGGGAATCCCCTTATCATAATACAATCTCTCCAAATGTAACAATCCAACCTCTCCAAGTGTGCTCTCTTCCAAAGAATAACCTTCTCTCCCTTCTCTTCTAAGGAATTAATGTCATCCTTTAATCATTCTCGCATAAGTCCTATTTTCACATTCTTCATAGGCAGAAGCAGATATTTACGAAAACCTTGGCTATCTACTAGATAGAAAATCCGATGTTAATGGATCTCTAAGCTATAAAGTGATGCCATAGTCTCTTGAAATGATGTTGTAACCCTATCCTTCTTAATATAATTGATCACTTAAACCAAAATACATGTTAGGTCATGGAGAACAATATAGGATATCCTTCCAAGCCCTCAGTGCCTCCTCTCTTGGAGAGAAATCTGACAAACAGCAAGTGGAGTCACACGAAGGTCTTATCATATGAGGTGGAACATTGTGGGAGCATTTAATTAAGGAACATGAAGTAGATCAATTATGGACACCTCTGCTCCTCCTCCATCTTTGTACCAGGCCTAATGGTAAACAAACAAAATAAAATTTGAACTACATGATGGTGTCACCCCTGAAAGCATGGGATCTCTCTGAATTGTGAGTTGCATTCATTAAGGATGATCTCAGGCTTATGTTTATGGAATTGGGTCAAAGTTCAACTTATTGGAATCTTTACGGCCATTACTCTGTCTTATGCATTTAGTCCTTCAATCCAGTTGTCAAGACTCTTTGGCATGAATGTTGGAAGTATACTTTGTCGCCCAACATGTTCAGTGCAAAATCTCAAGTGGACATTCGGGATCAAATGCATGGTTCCTTCGCTTTGGTTTCTTTTCCAATTTTTTTTCCTCAACAGGTATACTTTAAGTTGGTCTATTGTCACCCTCTCTCTATGGTTTTTTTCTTTTGACATTATTCCTCTCTGGGCCTCATTGTTAGTGGGTTCCTCCCTATTCACTATCTCTTATTCGCAGCTCTCGACACAGCCTTAAAATGGAAAACAAAAGTGCTCCCCCTATTCCTTTGACAACTCTGGCCCTTGTAATCACTTCTTGCATCCTCCAATTGATGGGCATGAAGAGAGATCTTCAACAAATTTTTCAATGGTCAGATAGAATTTTCTTCTTGACTGAAGAATTTTAGGGGCATCAATCCAAGATTAACCAGCTAGAAGATCAACTTAATTGTATTTGTTGCCAACTTGCTGATATTTAGTTCCAGAGAAATCTTGAGGAAAATCAAAGCATGGCCAACAGTGCCCTTTGTGGCCCCTCAGACAAGATGTCCATTGATCCTCCTTTGCAAGCTATGTTTGGTGCATATAAATGAACTTTTTTATGCGATCATTTATGTCAAGCCTACAGTCAGTATTTTTTGTATTAGGTATGATAGAAGTAGAAGACTCGATGTAAATTTTGGAACTCCTCTTATATTGCACTATGAATCTCTAGTATCCTATAATGGAATGTAAAATTTCCTGAGTATCCTATAAGGAACGTTTTTTCTTTTTTTCAAAAAAACATTAAAATAAAATTAAAATATTAATAATAATTGTTAAGTTTATTATTTTTTTAATGATAATAGGTCTTTATTTTATTTATAAATTTAGTTTTCTTGCCTTGTACTATTTACATTTCACTATTATATTAGTTTTCTTACTTTCGAGACCTTTTGGATCATTACATTGCATTGATAGCATGCATATGTTCTTCAAAAATTACCCAAAAGGAGTTCAAACTTACAACACATATTTCGCAAATGTTTAATTTTTCCCAAAGGGGTTGGGTCCAGATTCCCACCATGCTCCATCGACTTGTCACGACCTGTATTTTCTTCTACCAGCAATTTTCCTATTACAACTTCCTAGGAGATCAAAATGAGGATCGAGAGGCCTTGAGCCTCTTCTTCTTCAAACCCATCACTGAAATCATGGGTCGGGCCTTCATCTTCAAGTGAAATTTTTTTATTTCCATGTCAGTTAATCTCTTGTCTATACGAGGGAAAATTTTAAGAATGGAAATTTATCTTAAAGTTTAGAAATTTTGGTGAATCTCACTAGCCGTTAATATGCAATATATAAAATGTTTGGCAATATTTTTGTAAAAATATTGAAAATTCTATAATAATTTGTATATCAGCTCTTTATATAAAATATTGTGATTCCTTAAGGTTAAAACTAATTTACCCATAAAATCTTGCGTGCGAAACATTTTTAGAAAAAATTGAAAATTGGACCATTATTTTTTTGGGTGAAAAAACTATTAAAAATTAGCCTACAAAATCAAACTCGTAGACTTTAATTTGTTTCGCTCAAGCTCAGCAACAATGACAAACCCAAAGGTGCAATAAACGAGAATATATAGCATGGCCAAATTCTGTTGGCGAAGTCTCTCTCTGAAGATGGACATTAACTCTAAATTTAATCCCTATCTTGATAAAAATTCTTCTGTCATTCTAAATATCCTTGCACAACGAGTTGCATGAGTGAAAAAATGCTTTCAAGCCTTCTATTCTTCGACACGGACCTCGACACTGTATTGAGGTTTTGATTCATATTTAAAACTCGTTTCCATCCTAGATGGATCCTCCAAGTGTATTCCGATTCCTGCATGCAATGCCACACATATTTTGTAAACCCAAGGCTCAAGTGTACACCTTTTTTCTCTGACCACACAAGGTGGATTTCCACTTGGATGATCTCATTTATTTTTCTTGGCGTTAGTACACTCTGATTCGATCAAATCAAACTTAAATATCTTCCCATTAATTGTTCTTGCAATCACGAGATTGGGGCTCGAATCCTCCGGTCACCTTCAAATTCAATTATACGTTGCTCCAGCCGGAAGCCCAAGTTAGCAAGTTTTTCCTCTTCAGAATTTAAATTTTGAAGGATATTCAAATAGGAAATTTCTTGAAATTGTGAGGATAGTAGGACTATCTAACTCACGATTAGAGAAATTCCTTTGTGATCTCTGGCTAATGCCATTGATATTTACCTTATAATCACCATTGAATCTCCCAAAATATCAAAATTTTTATTTTATTGCTCCTGGCTACATCTAAACCTTTCCACAAGGCCCAAAATTCAACTTAGTTGTTTGTTGCAATGCCTAGCCCCCAAGCATAACTATATTAGTTTTGTTCGTCGATGTTATAAACCACCCCTCTCGCTCTAGTCGGCCCTATTATAATTATTAATTATTAATAATTAAATCATCCTAGACCGATCTTAACTCTGGATCTATTAAAAGAGGGATCAAATATCTCAAGGTGAAAAGCTTTCCCCAGTTTTTGCACTCAAAAAAGGGGTTTGCACCTTAAGAGATTTGATCCCTCTCGACACTTGATAAATCCAAAGTTAATATGCATTTACGCTAGTGCGTTAGGTATATAGTAGAGAGAGACATGACTCAAACATGACTATATCCATCATTTCTCTCCCTGCCCCCATGACAAAGCAATAAGTTATTATGTTTACTCACACAATATCATAAATAAACGAGCATATCAACCTTATGAATGGTTGTCAAGAATTAATTAATGTTGACCATGAGCCTATTATGGATTGATGGGACAAATATTCAATTGTAGGATACATATTCCCACTATTATCCATGATTTAGTGATTTATTTACAGTGAATTGTTGGTGTAAAGATGCGTGTTTTACTAAATATGAGAGAGATACATAAAAAAAATTATGTTCTAAAACGAAGATGTGTACTTCCTTCATTGTTTATATGGAGTTGACACATTACATTTAAAAATTTATTAATAGCAAAAATATTTCAATATTTACCTTATATTTCAATATCAACATAATTATTATTATTATTATTATTATTATGTCGATAGGCATGTTTATTTTGGAATAAAGCTTCCACAAGTTTAATTTAATTATGAATAATTATTAGGTGGATGGTAGAGATTTAATCTTTATGGAATATTCTAGAATATTTTAGTAGTATTCACAAATCAAAGGTAGAGATTTATCTCTAAAGTAGTTATGACACATTTTCACTCTTAATTAAATTGATTAATTAAAAAATAGCATATAAATAAGTGTCACATGAAATGAGTTAAGGTTTTTTGGGCATTTGGTCTTGATAAGTTGTGGTATTGTCCCATAGTATTGTAGCTTATTTATAGATTAATAATCTTCCTGATAAAGTGGGGGTGAATCTCCATGGTTACGAATCTTGTTTTTTTAAATGTATTTATGTTTAGCTTATATATTGATTCTTTGTATCATTAATAATAAATAAAATAAAAATTTAGAAGAAAGTCATATTGTACTATGAAAATATATATATATATGTGTGTGTGTGTGTGTGTGTGTGTGTGTATTATAGATTGATGTCTATCAGAATTTACCAACTATTTAATTTATATGGTTGCACTAGTAATAATATAATTATAAAAGTAAAGGCTAGCTAACACAAATTGGTATATAAACACCCTGTTTGTGAGACAAGGGTTCATCTTTCTCTATGTGTGTGTAGTCATGTTTTAAACTCCATTATTGGAAATTTTTAACTCTCTCTCTCTCTCTTCTCTCTCTCTATATAATATATATATACTAATATATATTATCGCATATATAATATATACTATATAGTACTTATATTATTAGACGAGACGAACAGGACGATGAGACGAGAGAGAGAGAGCTGATCCTCATTGGATCATTTTGTATTTTTTTCATTCCATATAATAATGCTTTTCCTGAAGTGGAAAAAATGGAGGAATCAGCTCACAGGGCCATTCTTATTAGTGGATCCTTGTTTGGTGAATTGGGGTTTGAAACCTTCCACAAGAATTTTCAGGAATTAAATGGTATCTTTGGGGAGCAAAACTTTTTTTGTTTAAGCATTACACCTCCTAACGATATTCTACATAGATGCATTTCCAACGGTGTAAGAAATACCTCAAATGGAGTCCATATACAAAGTTATCTCACTTGGAAGTTGACCTTCCTATTTTAACCATCATGATTCAAGAGTAGGCCACGTTAAACCCCATTATTCATGGAAAAGGGGTTATCCACATGATCATGATGAAGAAGACTCTAGAAGAGTCATTATTGTAACTCTATTTAAGAGTTGAAGGAGTCAAATGTAACCACTAGTAAGCGATCAAGATGTGTTATAATCAGCCTAGTAGGAGGAAAGTGGTTCCATGATATTGGAGTGCATTTTGTTCCATAGATCAATAAAGTGGAGAGAAAAAATCAAGATAAACAAAATAGAGAGGGTTTTTGTATTGTAGCATCCCATGAGCCACAAGTCTCACTTGTTTGTACTTGCATCCATTTCCATTCAAAGACAGAGAGAGCATAGCAATCTCACCTTCCAGTTGGATTTTGTCTTGTAAGGGTTTCCCAAAACATATCTTGTGTTCATTATGGTTTTTAAGTTTTCTTTTTATGTTCTTCTTTTTCCACGCTTTATCTATTGTATGCATAAGCATAACACAATATCCAAAAATCTAAAGAAAAATTAACCCTCATAACATGTATTTCAAATTTTCAAATAAATTTTAGGATATTTTCTTTGATGAGCTATCCAGTGAAATATATACAATAGTTTATGGATCATAACATAAATCCTTTTAAACTCAAGATTTATTATGTACAACTAAAAATAATATCAATAAAAATAAGAAGAAGAAAAAATACACCAAAAAAATATATAATAAACGTAAAATTGAAATGAATCTAAATTAATATAAACCACACAAATTTAAACTCAATGAACATCAAAACCTTTACTATATTTAAAAAATATAATAAATTTTATTTAACTATTTAAAATTAAATTTCTGTACTACCATAAAAATTTAACCCTATACACGTACATTAAATAATTTAAATTAAAAATTTTTATCAAAATTATTGATCATCGTTAAATTATCTCTTACCTTATTGAGTTGTTGTAGTATGATATTATATATATTATATATATATATATATTGATATATATATTAAAAGTTCTAATTCTGAGATAGAAACAAAATGACATTCATAAATTCCCAAAACATCGCGAACTAAGAAGAATATGGTATATGGGAGAATATTTAAAAAAGACAAAAAAACATTACATGTCTGTGTGATAACTGTCAACAAAGATTTGAAAGTTTCTATACAAAATTATCTTCTTATTTAATAACAGTTATAATGTTTTAAGGATGGATTCATAGCATTAAAAAAACAAGAGTCATTATAGTAGTTATAGCTCAGCAACAAATTTCGAAAAACCTATACAGAGAATGTTCTTCTCATAAAATCGATAGAAAATTTATGCTACTTAGAGCTAAGTGTCAAGTGTCATGAAAATATTTAGAGGGGGCACCTAGGTTTTTTCCTGTACTTTCAATGAGCCTCTATTCATCTCCTCGATTCTTTACCCTGTAGAGATGTTCAATAGTAAGGTGAGTTCAATCTTGAAGACTATTTTTCATACTTTGAAAAAGAGCTATGATAGCATGGTTCTATAAAGTGTAATCCCCATTCATCCAACTTGTTCAATAGTAAGGTGAGTTAAATATTGAAGACTATTTTTCATACTTTGAAAAAGAGCTATGATAGATTAATTCTATGAAATGTAATTCCTATTCATCCAATTTATTACTTGCTAAGAGTTTCCATGTAAATGTAGATGAGTTATTCCTTTTTCTCTAGTTAAATGAATGGTGATTATGAGGGTTGTGAGTTGCTAAAGTTATTTCTATTTGTTCCAAATTCTTTTAAAAAGGATATGAAATTATTTCTTGAGAGGTGAAACAACTCACCAACACCTCCCTTAGAGGGGTCGCCTTGCACTACCCAATCAAAAAATGTTCAAGGAAAACTTATTTAAACGTGTCTTTCCTAGTGCCTATTAGATTCTTTTGATTGATAATTTTTTGTATAAATGGTGAGAATGAATATTTTATGGATAGAGATGTTTTATGGGGAGGGATCCTTATCTTCAAATATGGAGTGGTTTTGAGCTATCAAAATTCCTTGGGATATAATCAAGGGAAGTGTCTTGTGGCTTTTACAATGTTTATTGTTAAGCTAATTTCTCAAGGCTTCATCAATTATGGCATCTTCCCATACATAAGAGGGGCCATTAAGGTACTTTTGAGGTCTAACATGGGCCCTATAAGGAAATAATAAAACGAGAGTTATGACTTTTAAAGGAAAAAAGAAAGAAAACTACTCTTTGTAATTGTGTTATGTTACTTTCCTTATAGGTATACTCAAATACCGAGTGTAGACACCAGTTGGATCTGAAATTAAATCTCACAGCCAACAATTATCCATTTTACATACTTTGAGTAGGAACCCACACCAGAAAACATTGAACAATACATGAAGAAAACAAGTATCATTTAAATTTTATCTAATATATGGTCTAAAAAAGTATGCAAAATGCACGGACTTGTTGGTGTGAGAAATTTAATTCCACTCCAACGTAATGTCTACATTGACATTTTAAGTAAAACCTATCATAAGGAGATAAGACAAAAAACACAATTAGAAAAAAAAAAAAAAAAAAAAAAAAAAAAAAAAAAAAAAAAAAATATCTTGTTTTCACTCCATGAATATTTACCTCTAAGGATGATGTCATTAGCTTGAATCTTATTGGTTCTTCTAAAATTGATTTCATTATTACATTTTTTACCTCATAAATCACCTAATCAATGACCCTAATGTCCTTTCGATTTTCGCCTATACCTCCTTAGAAAAATTACATTCCAAAAAGAGACAAAGTTTTGTCTGAATGTCATGTGAACAAAGAAAACATCTACCGAACCCACAAAAGGATTGCCTTTGTATCTTGTTCCATGTAAGAGATTTGTTGTGCAACAAGATTCACATAAAAAGTTTTCTTTTTTGGGGGAATCTTAATTTTAGATCTTTTTCACGCACCAAGGTGAAGGATGGGATTTGGTTTCTTAGGAAAGGGTTGAGTAACCAGGTCTTGGAACATATCATGTTAAATGGCTTTGAGACTAATTAGTTAGTTATCTTGGTCCATGGGAGAGAAAAAAGTATCTTGAAGTGCTTTCATATAATTGTCCCGCAAAGACAAATAATCTCCCTCTAATCCTAATTTCCTTGAGTCATCCATCAGATCCAAACATTCATGCAATCTCTTCTAATGATATTATTCAGAAGAAGAATAAAGAAAAGCTCTCTTTTGAGCTTCCTTACAACATAAGTAACAATAAAATGGTTCCCTTGACACCCTATCTAGATGTATTTTCATATGAGGACTTGAGCCCTATTTCTACTTCATTGATCAACCATTTTCCTATAAGAGGTAAAGAATTAATTATTCATTGCCAAATTGTGGATCCACTTTGTACCTTATTGTTTGGTTTCCTTATCCACTTCACTATGGTGTCTTGGGGGAATTACTTTCCCTTACTGATGTATTCCCACAATCATATACCCTAAATCAAGATGCACACATTTTTAGGTACAATGCTTTAGAAACTAGGAAGATAAATTTTAGCTACCAACCCCCAAAAGCTTTGGGATTTCCAATTTTCTCCAAGAGGCTAGAACCAAAGGTTTTTTGTCTTCACTACCTACCCAAAGAAAGCAATAATAGAGTTTGTCTATTTTTCCAAAAAAATATTTTGGTATCCAACCAAGAGAAGTCAAATGCATTGGGGTGGATTATAAGATAGCATTGACCAGTACTAAATTACCTACACGAGATAATTATTTGTTTCACTATGAGTGCACTTTCCTAACTTTGCAAGGTTTTAAAGCCAGTCATTTTTGTGATAGTCATTTTCTTTAAGAAACCCAAGTACTTGAAGCCCATCCCTATCCCAATATTTTAGACATGGATTGTTTTTATTTCTCTGAGAATCCCCAAGAGAACATAG
>APFE030481586.1:4139-17911 GCA_000404065.3 Pinus taeda | reverse complement strand
CCATACCTCTTTTATAAATATGGTATTTGGCCCATGGGATTCACTTAAATAAAACCTCTTTCTTGAGCATTCATAAACAGAACGAGGGTTATGGACTAAATATAAAAAGAGGTTTTATTTATTTACCATACGCCTAGTTTATTTATATTTTTATTTATTTACCATACCTTTTGAGTATGTATAAAAAGACGTTTTATTTACTTACCATACCTCCACTTTACTTATATTTCTATTTGTTTACACCCTTGCATGTATATAAGGTGACTTATGGAGTAAATATAAAAAATGTTTTATTTATTTACCATAATTCTCATTTATTTATATTTTTATTAATTTACCATACCTCTTTTATAAATATGGTATTTGGCCAATACGATTCACTTAAATAAAACCTATTCTTGATAATGGGCGAATGGATTCACTTAAATAAAACCTATTCTTGAAAATGGGCGAATGGAAGGTTGTAACTCCTAATTTCAAGGGATAAATTTATCTTTTTTACCCTCTCCCTTAAAATAAGGTGGGCTATTTGAGGTGAATTGTAAAAATGTACTATGATACAAAATATTCACCCACTAAAAATTTAAAACCCCTTAATTTCGCCAAAGGGCAAACATTCGCCCCTAAAATTTTCTATGGTGCCAAACCTGTGTCATAATGCCAACAATCTCCCCCTTTAGACTTGATGGCAAACCCAGGTCACTCTCCCCCTTTGTCATCAAGGGCAAAGGGTTATGCTCCCCCTAAGTACATGCTAGAATCTCTGCACTACTAAAGTGTGTTGTCCATGCTCCCCGTGGTTGTAGGTAAGGTCTGTAAAAAGATGTTCTGCAAGAAGAACATGACTTTATACATCATAAATGACCTTCCTATCACCAAATATTCATACATACATCCATCTCCCAACCAAGTGGGGATATACTAAAATTGACTCATTCACCCAACCAAGTGGGGATATACCAAACATTTATACATGATAAAACAAGAATATTATATCATCCATCCCAAGCATAGTGGGGAAACAAAATAGGTCATTACATGACCTTGATAATTAAAGAAAGATGTGACATAGAGACCGAATATATAAGACAAGACTATGATAGTAATCAGCAACTATCATCAACAACATCTATCAATCACCATCCAGACCAGCAACCATGATCTCCTTCTGCACCTGTTCCACCTGAATCAAAAACAACTGTGAAATTGTACCAACATATTCTAAGATAATGCTAAAAATGCATTGTTAGAAGTATATGCTCCCCCTGCACCTACGCTAGATGATCACTATCAGACCCATATCAAACTCTTTTCATCCTGATTCTGGCCCACTGATATTCTTCAAACCAACATATATGCGACCGTATCCACAGAAACTGGTGTATGTACGTGGATACGCTTCATGAAACTTGCGTACAACCATTTTTCTCTAAACAGATAAGTGTCAATAGCAAGATGATGTATCAACTACCCCCAGCTTCTGTCTGAGGTATTCAAATGTCTCTCTGGGCAGTGGTTTGGTGAATATATCAACAAACTGTTCCTTAGAGGGAAGATACTCCAATTTGACTTTTTGTTCAAGAACTTTTTCCCGGAGAAAATGATATTTGATAGGTATGTGCTTGGTCTTGGAATGCATGACAGGATTCTTTGAAATGTTGATTGTACTTGTATTACCACATAGAATGGAGATGGGTGGAGTACAAGTGATTTGAATGTCTTGTAATGTTTGCATCATCCAAAGGAGTTGTGTGCAGCAAGATGCAGCAGCCACATATTCTGCTTCAGCTGTAGACAATGCAATTGAACTTTATTTCTTGCTGAACCAAGACACTAATTTGGAACCCATAAAGAATGCACCACCACTAGTGATTTTTCTATCATCCACACTTCCTGCCCAATCTGCATCTGTATATGCATGAAGTGTGAGATCTGTGTCTCTAGGATAGCATAAGCCATAGTTTTGTGTTCATTGAAGATATTTGAAAATCCTTTTAACTGCTTGAAAGTGTGCTTCCTCTGGATTTGCCTGGAATCTTCCAACTATTCCCACTGCATGCATGATGTTTGGTCAGGTACCTGTTAGATAGAGCAGACTACCAATCATGGATCTATAGGTTGGTTGATGTACTGTTGTTGATTCATCATTTGTGCTAAGGTTGCATCCTGTTACCATAGGGGTACATACTGGTTTCGAATCTTCCATGCCATATTTCTTCCAGATCTGCTTAAGGTACTTGGTTTGTGAGAGAAAGATACCATCTTTATTTTGTTGGACTTGTAAACCAAGAAAATATGTGAGCTCGCCAAGTAGGGACATTTCAAATTCTTTTTGCATCACCAAAGAAAAGTTTTGACTCATGGCTTCTTCATTGCTACCAAAGATGATATCATCAACATACATAACAAGTATTAGCAATTTATCATTGTAAATTTTTATATATGGATTTTTATCTGCTGATCCTTCTGAGAAACCTTTTTGATGGAGGTATTTGTCTAGACAATAATACCAAGCCCTTGGAGCCTGTTTAAGACCATAGAGAGCCTTTCTGAGTCTGCATACAAGTTTTGGATCTTTTCCAAGGATGAATCCATCTGGTTGCTCAATATACACTTCTTCTTCTAAGTCTCCATTTAGAAAGGCAGATTTCACATCCATTTGATATACTTTGAACTTCTGAAAGCTAGAAATAGCAAGGAACATTCTTATGGCTTCAAGTCTAGCAACCAGTGCAAAAGTTTCTTCAAAGTCTATACCTTCTTATTGAGCATACCCTTTACAAACAAGTCTGGCCTTGTTTCTAATAATATCTCCATTTTCATTCAGCTTGTTTTTGAATATCCATTTGGTCCCTATGAAATTCATTAGGTCTACGAACCAATTCCCAAGTGTTATTCTTTTCATTCTTCTCAAGTTCTTCATTCATGGCCTTGACCCAACATTCATCTTTGCATGCTTCATGAACATTTTGCGATTCGATGGAGGAAAGCAATGCTAGATAGCTTGAAACTTATGTAATAGTTTTTCTTGTCTGTAAACTTGCCTCTTTCTAGCCCAAAATTTGAGTCTCTGGATGTTTTTTCTAAACATATTTGGATGGAGTCTTTTCTTTTACCGTTATTTACTCTTCTGGTGCATCATTGGTTTCTTATTCTTCATCATTAGTCTGATTTGATGTGGAAGGATAATCCTCATCTTCTTCCCACTCTTCAGTTTTTACCTGCTTTGGATTTTCGCCTACTTCATCAACCACAACATCAATACTTTCGACAATTTTTCCTAGTATTTTATTATAACACTTGTATCCTTTACTTCGGGAGGAGTAACCAAGTAGAATGCCTTCATCTGCTCTAGATTCAAACTTGCAAAGTTTTTCATCAATCCTTTTGATGTAACATTTGCTTCCAAAAACTTTGAAGTATTTTAGAGTAGGAGTCTGACCATACCAAAGTTCATGAGGAGTTTGAGTGCTGCTTACCCAAACATTTGTTTTGTTGAGAATAGTGACGACAGCAAATGCAGCTTCACCCCAGAAGGTTGTAGGAGTTCTATTCATCCTTTCTACCACTCCATTTTGCTGAGGAGTCCTTGTGGTAGAGAATTCCCTTCTTATTCCATGTTCTTCATAGAAGTCAAAAAATTCATCAAAGGTAAATTCCCCTCCTCGATCAGACATGAGGCATTTGATTTTGTGATCTGATTCATTTTCAACCAAAGCCTTGAATGCTTTGAACTTTTCAAATTCTTCATATTTATGCTTTAGAAGTCCTATCCAACACATTCTAGAAAAGTTGTCAAAGAACAATATAAAGTATTCTTCTCCATGAGATGACTTTTTCCTTGATGGACCACATAAATCAGTATGGACAAGTTCAAGCGGCTTACTAGCTGATCCTTCCTTATCAGGGAAATGTGTTCTGGTTTTCTTACCAAATTGACATGATTTGCATATTGTATTTTCTGGAATTCTAATGTCAGGAAGATCACTTATAACCTAGAATTTGCATGCTTTCCTTAACTGAGGGAAGCTTAGATTCCCCAATCTTCTGTGCCATAGCCGGTGTTCATCATTTTTGCTTAGGTAGCATTGTTGTTGTCCTCCCTTGAGTATGTATAAATTATCTGGAGTTCTTATGCCTTTGATCACTATTTCTCCTGTATCAAGCTCACAAACAATACATCCATTTGATCGAAATACTACCTCATTTCCTTGATCACACATTTGAATAACACTCAGTAGATTATGCTTTAAATCATCAACATACATAACATTTCCAGCTTTGACCTTTTCTTTTAAGAAAATAGAGCCTTTACCTTTTATGACTGTAGGGGTGTCATTTCCAAATGAGACCTTCCTTTCCTTTTCTAAGGCACTATATGACTGAAGTTTTTCTTTATCACCTGTCATGTGTTTCGAGCATCCATTGTCGATGTACCATTGATTTTCTTGTCCTTTTGCATATAAGGCTATACCACATCTTTCAGTTTGTAGTTCTTTCTTTTTCCATGTTTTGGGACCCAATGAAGCTTGCTTCTTCTGAGATGTTTGCCGAAATTTACTCTTGCATTCAGAGTCTTCATGACCGAAGTTGTTATAGATAGAGCATTCTATTTCATTTTCAAGAACATAAAAGTTATTGTAGGTCCTTTTTAGGATCCCAGTCACATTCCTATGATTTTATGCTTCTCTAGTCATGTTGGTCTTGTAAGCAACACATTGGGCAACTTTGTGTCCAAAGTTATGACATGAAAAACATTGGCCATTAAAGAAATTCTTGCGATTATCAAATCTACTGACCTGATGATTGTAGTTTCCATTAACATTCATCCTTGAAGCAAATTGAGAATGATTTATCTGTGGTTGGTTATAGCTTCTATTCATCCTTGAAGTAGATTGAACTCTATTTACCTCATGATTTGCTTTAAGCCTCTACTGATGATTGTCAACCTGTTCACTTCTCCTTGCTGCATCTAGATAGCTTTTGGAGGTTGATGGCTTTTGTGCTTGGGATGGTTCTTTAGTATATCCAAGACCTGTCTTTATCAGAGGAGAATGCTACACTTTGATAGTTTCATCTAAAGTTTATGATCCTTTAGCAAACCTAAGATTGAGAGCTTTTGTTTTCTCAATTTCGTTTCTTAAACCCACAATCTCACATTCTAACTTTTCATTGTGTTTTTCCCTTTTAGCAAGTTGGAATGTTAGAGTATCTATAATCATACTCTTTTCTTCCAAACAGATTTTAAGTTTAGAAATTTCTTAGTAGAGACCATCTTCATCTAAAGCATCCAAGAAATCATCATCTTCAAAAGCCATCAGAAGTCTATAATCATTACTAATTTCATCCTCATCACTATTTGATAAACCATCACTATCTACATGCGTATAGTAGCTCTTTCTATTTACAATTTGTTTTCTATTCCATTTTGTTGATTCTTTGCCTCTATCAAGCTTATCTTTGTGAGGAAATTTGGTAGCATAATGACCTACTCTTCCACAAGCAAAACATTTGAAAGGTAGTCTACCTCTAAATCTTCCACAACCCCGTTGAAGGTTCTTGACAAAGTTTGATTCTTCTTCTCCTTTTGACGTATGTCCTAATTCATTGAGTTCTCCTTTTCCTAAAGCTTTGAATGTGGCTTCTCTCATGTCTGATGGACCCCCTTTTCTCATTTTGAAAGCAGTTAGGATTCCATGCAGCTGTGACATAGTAATACTCTAAAGATTCTCCTTTTCTTCTATGGCAGAAACTTTTGATTCAAACTTAGGAGACAAGGATCTTAGAACCTGTTCAACTAAAGTAACTTCTTTTATTTCATCACCCAAGTTTTTCATACAATTAACAATCTCATCTATACATAAGAAATAATTAGCTACACTTTCATCATTGTGCATTCTGAGAGTTTCATATTGAATTCTAAGAGATTGTAGTTTTGCAATTTTTACCTAATTGTCTCCTTCATAGCTTAGAATGATCTTGTGCCATATTTCTTTGGAGGTTTTGAGCTGCATAACCTTGATGAATTCTGACTGTGATAGACTCCCCAATAGAGTATTGAAAACCTTTACATTTGTTTCATATTGCTTTTTTCTTGTCGTATCTGTAGGAGTTATTGATGGAAATGTGTATCCTCCTTCCATGATATCCCAAACTTATGTTCCAAGAGATTGAAGATAGGTTGTGGTTCTTACCTTCCAATAGACGAAGTTTCTCCCATCAAAGATTGGTGGCCTAATGGATGCCTCTTTTTCATAGTTGCTCATGATGATAGATCTTCCTTCAAGCAATCAAGCTTCTTCTGAAGGACCTGCTCTAATACCAATTGATGGAAATAATACTGAGAGGGGGGGTGAATCAGTATTAGCAACTTAACAATATTTTATTTCCATAAACAGATATATATATATATATATATATCCTACTTCACTTAATGCAACTTGCCTATGTATGCAACTATGATTAGAGAAACCACTGTACACCTTGTAAACTTATTGATCTTTAATCTGTGTATCAGAACCATATATGCAGTAACAGGTACAGTGAAAAATAGAGCAGACAATTACACACAAGAACACAAGATATAAGGTGGAAACCCAATGTGGGTGAAAACCACCTGCTGCAATTCGTCTCTATCTTCTTTTAATAAGAAACTTCTTTTTACAATATTTTTGTACTACTGCAGTCTTATACCAGTACGCGGGCTTCTACCTGCAGAAGGATACAACCTTCTCTCGTTCTCCAGCTTCTCCTGGAAGGGAGCTACAACTCCCTTAGCTCTTGTACTAGCTAATGTATTAGTACGTAGGTGATGACCTACAAAAGGCTACAAATTTCTCTTTCCTTCCAGGGACCACGTTTCATAAATTTTTAGACTGGATCCATCAACAGCATCAATCAAACATCAAAATATATCTGCATCAATCAATCTCCCTTTCACTAACCAAAACTGAATCAAACAATTACTTCAATGAATGTTGTAACCAGAATACAGTAATAATACCAGAACCCAGAACACTGCAACGGTAATCAGAAGTAGCTAAAACATATTTTATGAGACATACACTACTTCACTGTGTCGACCTTGCGTGCATACATTGTTATATGAGGGAAAACCTGTGTATACGCAGTTTTGAATTACCAAACCAGCATGTATATGTGGCTTTGCTATGCTAAACCTGCATAAAGATCTGTAAAAGATAATTTACCTTTTTCACTATTCAAACATCAGTTATACCTAGATCATTAGATTTACATATCAAGACATGTGCCAAATATAAACGATCAATATCACACAAAGATACTTCTCTTCAAGCCTTAAGATCTTGACCCATCAATAGAACTTATCCTTCTTCAAGCGCTCAGGTTCCTCCTTGATTTAGATCCAACTATGCACCATAACCCAATCACCAGTATTCTAGATCTTGCTTTTCATTAGATATTCAATTTCTTAAGTGCTTTTGCCTAATGGTCTCCTCCTCCTTTTATAGTCTTAGGCCTTACTCAATACCATGGTTCAAAACCACTTAGAAGCAATACCTTGGACCAAATACATGGGGTCAATACTTCGGTCAAGATACCTTGGATCAATACCACGGGTCAAAATACCAAGGACCAAATACCACAAACCAAAACCAAATTTTCCAACACGTACGCGCTTTTCCTTGCATGAAAGTGTGTGTATACGCATCTGCGCTTTCTGGTAAGCGAACCCGCATGTATACACGGCTTGATCAAGGGACACATGTGTATACCTATTTTTCCTTCATTCTGAGAGCTTGAATCTGTGATCTGATATTTGAGTGAGTTTCCAAGTGAGTTGCCATCAAGGACAATACCTGTGCTATCGTGCCAAACCTCTGTCATAATGCCAAAAATTAGAGTAGGTTTCTCTTGATGAAAACTAGACTTGGTCAAAATATGTTCAATCCAAATAGACTTAGTGGTGGCATTGTCAACACCTCAATATTTTTCATCCATAGGAGGAAGGGAATTGACAAATTTCTCTTTGCTAGACCAAAAACCAGGACCAGAGCCAAAATGAATGACATAGACAGAGTTGGACTTGCAATAATCAAGATTTCCAACCTAATCAAGATTTCCAACCTAATCAAGATTTGCATTATCATAAGAATAATATTGAATGCATATTTCTAATGAAGCTCGTGTGGTTCCTTCATGACTGGGAGACCAAGAGACAGCATAGGCGATATTTGGATGACTATGAGTCAAGTAAAAAATGCATCCAACGAGTTGCCGATACAACATAACATCAACCAAAGGAGTGGAAACACTTGATTTGACAAATTGATCCCTGAAAAAAAGGGTGTGGGTGTAAATTTTCAATCTAATCTCTGAAATATTCTAAAGAGATCAAAGGCACAATTGAATTATGATATGCCTATCGTAGATGCAAACTAAAGATTTATTGATACCACATAGCATCAACCAAAGGAGTGGAAACACTTGGTTGAAAGCATGACCCTTGACAAAAAGGGGGTGGGTGTAGATTTGCAATCCAGTATGTGAAATCTACTCGAGATCCAAGGCATACTTGAGTTTATGAGATGCTTATCCTAGATGCAAACCAAGTGATCTGTATCTCAAGAAAGTAGTGAAGGAGTCTCAAGTATTTCGTGTTGAACTATTGATGGAGAGTGGACTTCATGTGATTAATGAAGGTAGGAAGATGTTCTACAACATAATATGCCCTACTATCCATAACAAAGGAAGAACCATAGCTTGATGGAGATGAGAAATTGCATGATCCATTCCACAGGTCCTTGTTGGCAGTTTTGGGCTAAAGCCATCAATTGTGCCAAATATGTACAAAATTTCATGCCTCGCAAAAGATGTGCAGGAGGTGTCCCCAGAAGAAGCCTTGAGAGGATGGAGACCCTCTATTAGCTATCCCAGAGTCTTTGCATGCAATTTTCCCAAACCCTGAAAGAAAAATGCAAGGAAAAGTACATATAATGTATGGCTTTCATATTTGTTGGCTACATATAATGTACATATAATGTAAATTTCTTGTTCCAGATACACATTAGTTAGTCATTAGGAGTGTTCAATTTTATGAGCATGCCCCTTGGAATCTTGATCTTCATATGATTTTGCTTCTTTTGAGTTGAATTCACCAGCTATTGAGTGTGCTCTTGAAGAAAATTGTGATGAAATTTTTCTACCACTTTCTAAGTAGGGTGAAAGTGTACATACTTGGTTTAATTTCACTTTTGTAATACATTAAATCTTTAGTTGGTATACCTGCCAACTTTTTATAGACATATTTTGGCACTGGAACCCTGATCACATATGTCGATAAACCAAGGGCTCTCAAACCCCTAAAAGTTTTGTTTCAAACCCTAAAGGATCAAGGTCAACTGATTACATCATTTCCCAGAAGTTCTCCCTGAAAAACTACTCAGAAATGGACCATATAGACTGCTCCATGCTGAGGGTGTGATGCATCTCACCTGTTACACACAAGGGGTGCGATGCATACTGAAAAGCCCTTTTGTAGGGTGCGATGAGTGAGAGAAAACAAATGGGAGAGGCAGTTTGCTAGGTAGAAACTCAGAGAATCTTTTAGAAATTGCTCATATGACACTTGCCTCTCTGAATTCGCCCAGGGATGAGTAAGAGATAATGAAATCTCCAAGTGGAACCAAGAAATATCAATGAAATGACACTAATCAAAAACCCAGAAGCTGACTCACCTCTCTGCAAATATCTATAAATGGATCCCTCATCCTAGAGATCCAGGGGGCTGGAATTTTGTAATTTGTAAGGAAGTGTTGTTGGTTTCTCTTTGAGACATTTTATTGTTGGGTGATCTTGCTTTTCATGAGGTGAAGAGGGCTTTCATGCTGGGAGGATGCTGCTGGATCAGATAGCTGGGTTGTGATCCTCTCTTATACTTCTACTATCAAGAAAGCTATTTGAATTTTCCTCCATATACTTGTGTACTTGTAAATATTGTATTTGTGAATGCAATTGTATGGTTAATGTACATCTAATTCTACATTGTTTATGGCATTATAGATCTCTATGCTTTGATGGTATTTTATTTCTTTTACTCTATAGGTGTTCTTTGAAGCGGGACAAGTGAGAAAGGAGTGGTGAAAGATTTATCGAAGGAGAGATGAAACAAGCAAGGAGCCAAGCAAAAGACTAAGGTTGGTGCTCTCTGCTTCTCTCTTATCTATCATCCATAAAGAAAAACACAAGTTTCTTTGAATTGTTTGTTTCTAAGATAGCTACCCATCTTAGTGGGACTAGCATATAAAATAGTGACACTAGTTTTCTTGGAAACAAAATGTCGGCTCCGCTGGGGAGAAAATAGTTTGTTTGTTTGTTACTATTGTTTGCTTTATAAACTACAGACGGAGTCTAAAGCTAAGCCAGCTAGCCTTCAAATTTCACCTGTTATGCAAGTGCAAAGTAGATCAAAGCTGCTTCAATTAATCTCTGGGTTGGTTTATGAACTGAACATCTGAATTGCAAACATCCTAAGTGCCCCGATGGTAGCTCAATAACCTCATAAGATCATACCCCTATATTTTGTTTTTACTGTCTATCATAGCTTGACTGAAATAGTTGAACTTAGCTGCAAATTTTGAGCAAAAACCAAGCTCAGTTTCATTCTCTGGACCATCACACTGTCTCTCATTGGTAGTCTGGATGAATCGCACCTCCCGTGTGCTGCAGGTGAGATGCATCCCTATTTCCCTTAAGGACAGGTGAAATGATTAAATGAGACTATTTCTCTCTCCAAAATTTGGTTTTTTCTTCATTGTTTTCAACTCTATTCACTAGTTTCACAGCCTATGATCAGTATATCACTCAGAAAATATTCTTCCTTTACATTATTCAGCCTCCATTGATAAGGAATTGTGAATGTTTTTTTATGTATTTTTCATCATTTACAGTCCTCCTTTGCAAATAGTAGCTTAATCGAACTGTCATCTTTTGATTCCAAAGTGTCGCAACTATCATTGTGAGTCAAAAAGAAGAGTGTCGTAAAGTATTCCTCTTTCAGATAGTCGATTGTACTTTTGCCATTGTATTTGATTTGAATTGTCAGTATTTTAAGTGTCAAAAGCAGTTGCCCATTCGAAATTGAAAGTGTCATCTTAGTATTCCTTTCGTTTTTGAAAAGAAATTGTTGACATGTTGCTTTAAATAAAAATAGTTCAGATCTATACGTAGTTTTATTTTTGGCATTCTCACATTAAGGAAACGAAAAAATAAATACATGCATGTGCATTTTCATCTAGACTGCATGCAGAAATTGATTTAGGAAAAGTGTATTTAGTGTGTGCTCTCTGCTCTTTGTTGAAAGAATCGTACTCTTCTTTCCTTAGTAGCTAGGATTTTCATTTCTAAAATAAAACAAATGACTATTTATCATTTTAGATTGCATAGCTAGGAATTGTACATCTACATCATGCGGTGAAACTTGAAAGGAAAACTTCTTAAGAAAGATCAACTATAAAATAAACCTCAATGAACATAAAAATTCTTTGGAACCTAATGCACAACATTTACAAGTCTAGGCTAGATACATATTCTGATGTCGTAAAGCCTGGTAACTATCGTTTGCATTGTAGGTTGGGTGATTCCTCCTCTTTGATACGACAAGTGCCAGTATGGACTTGTGCTCCCACGTACCGTCGAGTATATATTGGGAGACCACAATAGGCTGATATCATTTATCCTTAGGAAGCCATGTCTGCCGCCCTATCAATCACAATGCACTGAACATAGCATTCGGGAAGATTGACTGCCATACATAAAGTCCTCGGTAATACCTCTCTAATTTACCATCGAGGTGTATATTACAATTTTGCAATTGGTTTGGTAATCCTTCTACTTAGATTTCCAAAGTAGTCACTTTCGTTTCTTTTCGATTCCTTAAAGGAAAATGTCCATCTGAGCACTTGTCACTTCAGGCTCATTAAAAATCGAAGGTGACTAGAGTCACCTTCAGTTTTTTCTCAACTCTTAGAAATTGAAAAAGCAAGTTGTTTCAAAGCGTCATAAAATTCATTTAATTCAGAATAACATCATTTTTCCCTCGTTGATCTTAAGTTGAGATAATGGAGTCCATTAATCAAGGATTTCCCCTTGGGAGGAATCCTAGTCCCTTCTCTTCTTGGGGAGATATTGGTGCTCCATACATGGCTACATTGTCCCTTCTAGGAATCACAATTGGCCTGCCGGTATGGCTATTCTCGACCTCTGTCGTTCAAAACACCGTAATTCCTCAGCAATCAAATCAGCAACTAGATGATGCTGGAGTTTCTCCCTCACCTTCTACTTCATTTCTTTCTCCATCAACTTCTTCCTCTTCGCTTGGTGAAGCTAGTGATGCTAACAAACAAGTAACTGAGAAGAAGAAGGAAGGGAAGGAGGAGAAGAAGAAGAAACCTGTCCAGCAAGGGGACAACCATGCATCGTCTGATGAAAATCCGCACACCACACGTTCTAAACCCAAAACTCCATGCATAATTTGCAAAGGAAACCAATATCATCGAGATTGTCCTTGCATCCCATGGATCTTGAGAGACTGGTCTCCCCACTTGCACCATCTGGTGTCATCAACCTCTGTCGATCATGTTGAGAATACACCATCAAACTAGTGAAAATGAAGTCAATGGAAAAAAAGGAAAATCTAAATTTCATTGTAGACTGTGTGAAGATGACCATGCCCTCCACTGTTGTCCTTTTCTAGACGAAGATAAAAGAGTCTTGGATAACCATCTTGCTTCACCGCAGCGACTTCCGCCTGGATACAAGAAACTCTTTCCAAGTCCATCGCTAGTTGAAAATCCGACTGATATACCTCTATTGTTGGTCGAATCACCTATCATTGAAGATGAACCTTCTGAGTCCACATTGGACCAAAGTCAATAGGTCGCGATGGAAGCCAGCCCAATATTGCCTTCAGAAGGTCCACCTTCAGATGATATAGTCTCCAAAGAGAATGAGAACGACACCATTCAAATTCTTTTTGTTAACACAGAGTCTGATGAACATGGGGGCAATCTACCTATTCCTTTACCACAGGAGGGAAGTTCCCCATTTCAAGAGATTCACCTGGTTGTTTATTCATTCCCTCTTCCAAGCAATCTAGTCGTTTCCTTTGATTGGAATCTACTAGCGGGACCCTTCCTTCCATCTAATGTGCCATTCAGGATCATAGTACAAGTTTACAGAATGATCATGGCTGGCACTATCATAGATGAACGGGCTTATGTGAGTATCCTTTCTGTTGGATACCTATACCAATAGGTTTCATATTTCATGATTGGATATCAAAGGTCCAAATATGCTCTGCTTCGACGAATGCAAAGATCCCATATTTCCCTAAGAAGACAATGTTTGTATCAGTTTTGATAAGAACTCAATTTTTGATGGATGGTCCAACAGTCTAATCTGGATCATGCCATGTTTTCAATTTCCATGTTGTAGAATAGAGAATGATATCTGTCCAAACTGTTTAATCTTGGCAGATCAGTAGCTAGGTAGAGAAACTAAGGTTCCCAACTGCTTAATCTGGGACCTTGGAAGGAATAAGGGTTGTATTAGATAGGGAATGAGAGGAAAAAGCCAATGAAAAGAAAAAGGCATTCAAAGGGTTTGCAAGTCCAAGTGCACCCTCCAAGAAGGAACAAAAAATGCTAGGAGAACTAGTTGGGTAGGTAGATGGGGTTGCAGAAATGGTGTCTCTTTCAAAATAAAAGTTGCTGAAACATCTACAGGAAGAGCAA
>APFE030481583.1:10436-23218 GCA_000404065.3 Pinus taeda | reverse complement strand
TCACGGATTCACGCTTATGTCTAGATTCGTAACTAATTTGTTCATGTTTGTTTAGTTATAGTCGACTGGTTAATAATAACAAACATGGAAATAATGTCCTACAATATTATTAATATAGTGGAAAAAGATTTCAAAGTACGGAATTAAAAAGGCTGCATTGAAGCCTTCCAAATACAAAACTGTGGTCTTTAGCTACACGACACAAATAATCCGAAGAACGATATCGCAATTCGAATAATATTCGATTTGATTTATTCCAAGTCATTAGATTTGCAATATGAGTAGATAAGAAAATATACCGATAAAAGTACAGACGGAACAATTTGTGCATTGTGCAAAATGTTTTTGTTACCACCTCCAAATTTCAGTAGCGCGAATGGTATGATGTATGCTTCAGTGGGGGAGAAGATTATTACTATAATATTATGGATGCTGATAATAACTTTCAATGTCAGCTTAATCCTACGATTTTGGTTCTTAGTTGTGGTCATTTATATCATGCAGATTGCCTGGAACGAATTACTTCTCCAGCAGACATGTGTGATCCACAGTGTCCCTCCTGTGTTTGTTCTTCTACCCTTGGGTCTCAGAAAACATTAGACTCTAATGTTGAAAAATTAGATGCTAGTTTAGCATCACTCAATGTTAGCTAACTCGTTGTCTAAGGAGAAATTTAGTATATCTTAATGTGCAATGCTGAAATTTTGAGGAATGCTTTGAGAATATGTATGTATTTTTATCTCACACTAACTATATAGAATTAATGATAATTTTTATTTTTAATGATAATAAAAGTGTCAAAATGTAAAATAATGATTCACTTGAAATGATATAAAAATAAGAATTTAATTTTTCAATTACTTTATATAATATATACATATTTTATTATTTATTATTTAATTTAAAATCATAGATAATTATGAAAATTTTTAGATATAGAAATAATTTAATTAACATGATTATTGAACAAATATTTGATTTATGGATATTATATTATATATATATATAATATATATATATATATATATATATATATATATATATATATATATATAATATATATATATATATATATTTCACTACTAGTTCACAGATACCCATGGGTAAGTGGGTCAGCTTAGCTAGGTGGACGCCACCCTAAGGGGGTCACGCCCCTCAGCCTATTTACTAACATGACCCCAAGAGCTTTCCTATTTCGACCCTATGACCTCCCATTGGCCAGGCATTTGATTGACTGATTGAGCTAACTCTTGGGGCTGATTTATAGATTATATTGTACCTATTAAATATTTTTTATTAATATTTTTTGAAATATATTTCAATGTTACATTGAATTACATTTCTTTTCACATTCAAATATTTGGTTTAGGTTAATATATATATGTGTGTTTTTTCTAAAGTTGGTATTAAAATAAATTAGTTAACATAAATATTAAAATGATTTGTTGATATATCCATTTTAAATATAAACTTATAAATAATATCAACTTTGTTTGTTATTTTTAAATTGGTTTATTTATTTTTTTAAATAACTAATAAACAAAGCATAGTTAAAGTAAGACTATGTTCTATAATATTTTAAGTAAAACTAACCAAATATGTATATATTTTTTGTATTTTCAATATAGCTTGCATTATTTTTAAACTTCAAGAATATTTTGTTTTCATTTTAAAAGAGACACTTTTTAACTGCACATTAACCATGGATAAAATTATATAGCAACTTTACAGTAGACTATAGAATGCCCCCTATTTCCTCAAACATGTCACATCCATAAAGCATGTCTATTTATTATATTGGTAAAGTAGAGTTCTTAGAAATACAGCATGTGACTTCACTAGGTTTTACTCACAAAAGTTCACATTTAAAAAAAAAAATACTAATAAGATATAAAATTCATATCAACACCATGTACTTTCATTTTATTTTAATATAATGGGTCATGAGAATAGTCTTCTTTGCATATTCATGTTGAAGACCATGCGCTAGGCTTATGAAAGGAAAGGCAGTAAGGCATAGAGTGGGGAAGAGGAAGAATAGCATAGAGTGCAGAAGAATAGGGACATGTGAATGGACATTGTTGAAAACAATGGTGGATGATAATGAGTTACAATTGTAATAGTTAGTTATGTGTATTCTGAAAATGGATATTTTGTAAATAATAATAGTTTGTTTAAGAATAACGACATGTCAATGGAGATTGTTGAAAGAAAGGGTGGATGATAATAAGTTAGAGTGGAAAGTATTACTTATGTGTATTTTTAATATGGATATTTTGTAAATAATAGTAGTGTGTGGAAAAAAAGAAGCATATGAATGGACATTGTTGAAAGCTAGGGTGGATGATAATGAGTTATACTTGAAATGATTAGTTATGTGTATTCAAATATGGCTATTTGGTAAATAATAGTAATGTCTTGTAGAGGTTATCCATTATCGATGTTGTTCTTGTTTATGTGAACATGTTTTTGTATGTTATTTTAAAGTTTTTGTTTTGTTTTTTTTTTGTTTTTTTTTTCTTGTCTTTCGAGATGTAATTTTTCCATATGCTACCTATCTATGGTGTTATTAGAAAATACTATTATATTGTAATACAAGAGGTGAAAGAAACGACACACATTGTGAACAACATCATGGTCGTCATTCCATATTTGAAAATGCATGAAAAAATGTTGGAGCCATGATGATAATTATAAAAATTAGAGCATGATTTTGGAAAAATTTAGCTAAATTTTTTGAAAATGTGGGTTATAGTTGTCACGTTTTAGAATTTTGAGTGCCTTAATTTTTCACAGAAAATGATAGAAATTACAACATGATTTTGAAAAAATCTAGCTAATTTTTTTAAAATGTCAATTACAGTGGCCAAGCTTCAGTATTTTGAGTGCCCAAGCATTCATGATGGATGCTAAATCAATTTCCGCCATCCAAGAAAAATTCAAACACTCGCACAATCAAATTTCAGAAATTTCTGTCGAGACAAAATTGTGACCTCTTTAGATAAGACTCAAAGAAAATGGTCTACCTTTGTGTGGGAAATATGATTGAACATCAAAGTTTCAATTGAAATAACACCAAGAGAGTCTCAGAACTTGTGCCTCCATTTATAAGTTATACTAACTAAGCCATTTCTTATTCTTCAGACCCTTTTTCTGGAATAAACCTTCTGCTTATGGTGGGCCGATTAGGCATGTATCGGGTGTAAGGGTATTGCCCAAAATTCACTACAGCATGAAGAGCCGAGGCCATCGATATGATTGTTGTTATTTCCTTTTCAACTTCTTCCAAGCTCTCCATGCTATACCACCATGTCTCGTCCTTCTTGTCTCCGTGACCAACATTTCTGATTTCATTCCACCATGCTTGCAACTCTGGTAGTACAAGGACAGGTACTCCTTAACCCATGAAACTATTGCCATCCATATCTCCAATCCATCCAGAGCATAAGGGTAGTCTTCGATCATCAGCTTCACTGTGTAGGGCATTAATGAGTCCACCACTGCCATACCCCTGTCAAGTTGTAGCCACATTCAGGTAAAAATGTTAATCAAAATTCAAATGGTTGACATAAAGATAAGGCTCAAATTTTAACCAGTATTGATTAATGTTTAGAAAACAAAGAGCACTAATCACCACAACATCATACTAGAGTTTGAATTCCATACATAAAACATTACAGTAAAGAATAGAACTGACTGAAAGAAAAAATCTATATACAGAGAGATACAATATAATTGTAAGGAGATCGTCCATATTTATAATAAATTGGTAGAAGCCCAACATTGAAAACTGGTAGTTGGACAGTTCACCAACCATGTAATGATAGGTCAAATGTGCATAGTAATTAGATCACTCACCTAAATAGATTTTAGTCTTTAATTCCATGGTGTATGTACAACAATGATTATGATTACCTTTTCATGAGATCTGCAAGTATCCCGTGCTCGTCAAGCCTCCATTGCCTGTATACCACAGAACAAATCTCCAAGGCATACTTTCGAGTAAACACTGTTCTTTCAAGAATACCTCTGCCATTTCTAAGAATCTCGCGAGCCAGAGCATTCATGTTGATTGTGTCCTGGAAATGAGGGCTCAATAGCTTGTGAACGGGATGCATCACACTGATCTGTCTGTTAGTAGCAATAATAAATGGTTCCGTAACTACATGAATCTTGAGCCTGAAAGAATCTGACCATTACAGTCTCAGTCTGGACTATATATAAAATGATATTGTAAATATCAAGAAAATTTTGCAGGTATTCTATTAGTTGTGGCTATTTGGGTTTTACAAGTGACTGATAAGTTGTTGGTAACCAGAATCATTAATGGTCACGTACGCTTTAGCCAGCTTCCATAGAGCTCCTTTTGCACCTTCCTCTGCTAGAGTAAACACCTTGCCAACACTTGCCCGATCTTTTGAAGGGGGTATGATCAACTCGATTGCAACTGGCCTTAATGTGGCATCCTTCTTCAGGAAGAGAATTGAACGAGAAGCATATGTCTTGGTGATAAACAAAGCATTTATTCAATCCAAATGCGAGAATGAAGAGTCTGTTGTCCTAGAGAGCCTGAAAATATCATATCCATCTATGAATACATGAATCTATAAAAGAAATTCCCATCTGAAGCCCCGAGTAGGCTATGAGTGAGAATTTTTGCCTCTACATAAGAGTTCATTAGATAATGTGTTCTACAAACCCCTCTCACATACTCAACTACATGACTTCCCTATTCAAGAAGCTAGCTATTCCAATAAGCATGTGAATGAAAATCACCTATACAATTTACAAATTACAACAACAACCAACCAACCAAAAAAAAATGTACTAAGCAGACTAAGGCAACAAACTGGTCAAGTAATAATCCTCAAAAGGGCCAATATACTGGGACTGTCCATTCGACTAGGTATTACCACCTATATTTTTATCCTGATTTAAGTATATTTCAAGTAACAATTCACCAAACCGTATTGAACCTATGTGATGAAACAATATCACCAAAAGTTCATACTAAGCATGTTACCAATAAAATTGTTGGCTAAAACTATAAACAATATTAATTATCCACTTCTACCTTCCTTCTTAGTATTAGGTTTTTACCAACAGGTGTGTGATTAAGTTGTTCTCATATTTTATCAGCTACCAGGTTTGACAGAAAAGAAGTGCAAATTTCCTGCCTCCACTATCTAATAGATTTGCTAATTTCTAAATCATTCAAAACTTGAACAGGGCCAATGTATTGAAATAACACCATGAGAGTCTCAGAAGTTGTGCCTCCATTTATAAGCTATCTTAACTAAGCCATTTCTTATTCTTGGGACCCTTTTTTTGGAATGAACCTTCTTCTTATGGTGGGACGACTAGGCATGTATCCGGCGTAAGGGTATTGCCCAAAATTAACTGTAACATGAAAAGCTGAGGCCACCCATAAGATTGTTGTTATTTCCTTTTCAACTTCTTCCATGCTCTCCATGTTGTACCACCATGTCTCGTCCTTCTTGTCTCCTTGACCAACATTTCTGATTTCGCTCCACCATGCATGCAGCTCTGTATTAGATTTCACTGCATCATCATTTTGGTAGTACAAGGATAGGTACTCCTTAACCCATGAAAATATTGCCAACCATATCTCCAATCCATCCACAGCGTAAGGGTAGTCTTCGATAATCATCTTCAGCCTGTAAGGCATTGATGAGTCTACCATTTCCATACCCCTGTCAAGTTGTAGCCACATTCAGGTAAAAATTTTAATCAAAATTCAAATGGTTGACATAAAGATGAGGCTCAAAATTTTAATTAGTATTGATCACTATTTAGAAAACAAAGAGCACAAATCAGCACAACATCATACCAGAGTTTGAATTCCATACATAAAACATTACAGCAAAAAACAGAACTGACTAAAAGTAAAAATTTGTATACAGAGAGATACAGTATAATTATAAGGAGATCGTCCATATTTATAATAAATTGGGAGAAGCCCAACATTGAAAACTCGTCCTTGGAAAGTTCACCAACCAAGTAATGATAGGTCAATAGTGCACAGTAATTAGATCACTGACCTAGATAAATTTTAGTCTTTAACTCCATGGTGTATGTACAACAACAATTATGATTACCTTTTCACAAGATCTGCAAGTAACCCTTGTTCGTCAAGCCTCCATTGCCTATACACCACCGAAGAAATCTCCAAGGCATACTTTCCAGTAAACACTAATCTTTCAAGAATGCCTCCGCCATTTATAAGAATCTGGCGAGCCAGAGTAGTGATGTTGATTGTGTCCCGGAAATGAGGGCTCACTAGCTTGTGAACGGGATGCATCACACTCAACTGTTTTTTAGTAGCAGTAATAAATGGTTCCGTAACTACATGAGTCTTGAGCCTGAAAGAATCTGACCATTACAGTCTTAGTCTGGACTATACATAGAATGATATTGTAAATATCAAACAAATTCTGCAAGTATTCTATTAGTTGTGGCTACTTGGGTTTTACGAGTGACTGATAAGCTGATGGTAACCAGAATCATTAATGGTCACGTATGTTTTAGCCAACTGCCATAGAGCTCCTTCTGTGCCTTCCTCTGCTAGAGTAAACACCTTCCCAACACTTGCCCGATCTTTTGAAGGGGGTAGGCTCAACTCGATTGCAACTGGCCTTAATGTGCCATCCTTCTTCAGGAAGAGAATTGAACGAGAAGCATATGTCTTGGTGATAAACAAAGCATTTATTCGATCCAGATGCGGTATCAAGGCGTCATGGTGATCTAGAATGAAGAGTCTATTATCCTAGAGAGGCTGAAAATATCATATCCATCTATGAATACATGAATGTCGCTGTTGCTGCAGATCAAAAGACAAGCCAAATTACAAGGAACAAGCATTGAGTTGGATCAATATTCCTGCTCCACTGTTAGACCATCGAGATTATTTTCGATGTGTGAAGCAGTAATAGAACTGATTGAGATCTAGACATCAAAGGGTCCAGTTTACTTCTCAAAGGAAAACTCTGTGAATTGAACCACCCACAACATTAAAATTATGTAGCCTAAGCTTAATTAAAAATAGAGAGGAGACAAATGGGGACTAGAGATTTGTTGATTACTTGGAGTCTTTGTATAACAAGAGGATTGACTCCGGCCAGCATCTCGCGCGCAAATTCTTCATCTTTCCTCCATGCAAATTCGTCATCTGCACCTATTAACCCCATTTCCAATAAGTTCAATTATTCAGAATCTAGTAGAAATCAAGCACATAATAAGAAGATGCATGGACGTGTTTGGAAGAGAAATACTCACCAGCTATAACTTGAGGAAGGGGATACTTGAACAATTTTCCGCCGTCTTTGTAAGAAACTCTTTAACAAGCTCAAAGGGAATGAAATTTTTGGCAGCTTCCATAATTGAGTTGTTGGGCAACTTTTTCCCATCGAAAAAGAGCTTCTTAATGTCTTTAAAGGAGTCAAACTCATTGATAGTTGAATCAAATAGCGATTTGAGCTCTGGTACCAGGAATTAAACAATTGCCTTGAGGGATTGCACTAAGATATCAGACATTTTCAGATGCCCAAAACACTCATCTTGTGGGACAGATCTCGTACTGTTTACAGCATCAACACCCAAAATCAAGGTTCCGATGTCGCTGGAGAAACTGCAGCAACAATGGCTGCCGCGTCCATCATTTTCTGAACACCCAACTTCTCTTATTCTCAAAGCCTTTTCAAACTGCAACTCAGGGAAATTAAAATATGGGCGACTAATAAGCATCTAATGACCGCCATTTCCATGAGAGAGAACAGCGAGACGAAAATTCACGAACGTTTCTCTTTCATGAACCATTTTTTGATCAACGATCAAACTTTATTCAATGATCTAACACCACAAATCCATGGTAGACAATAGGACATGACGACGGCTGGGGAAATAAATTTCAAAGGGAAACGCCTTACGGTGTAAATATTATTTTATTTCAAGAGATAAAAATAGAAAGAATAAACCAATAATTGAATTATTGCGTAATCCTTAATATTTATATTGTGTTTAGAGAAAGCCTCAGAGTTTTCTCTTCCTCCATCTTTCCCTTTTTCTTTGTTTTCAAAATAAAGATCCTCATAATTATTTAATATTATTTTATTTTAAAAGATAAAAATGGAAAAAGTAAAGTAATAATTGAATTATTCCATAATGCTTAATATTTATATTTGTATTTGGAAAAGTATTTTTCTTTGTTTTCAAAACAAAGATCCTCCGTTCAGATGAGTCTTTGCTGACTATTTAATATCATTTTATTTCAAGAGATAAAGATAGAAAGAGTAAACCAATAATTGAATTTTCGAATTCAACCTTTTGTGATCCATAATGAATAAGAAAAATCTTTATGTAGAAATCACATAACAGGAATTTTTGGCCGATGCATTTCGAACCAACTAGTGTGGTTCATCATCTGGGCCTACTGATGAACCACACTAGTTGGTTCGAAATGGATCGGCCAAAAATTTATGTTATGTGATTTCTACCAAAAGATTTTTCTCAATAATTGAATTACTAAATAATGCTTAATATTTATATTTGCATTTATCGAAGCCTTTAGAATTTCCTTCTCCTACCTCTATGTCCTTGCCCTTTCCCCATGTTACTTGGTTTATATATTGATAAGTTGGAAGGTTGGTTAAGCAAAGCAGATGGAGAAGGGGTTCATCTAGCAAGCTATGTGGTAAAGTTGCTTCTATATGTAGATGATCTTACTCTAATCTCAAAAACAATGCATGGATTAAGACAACACTTAAAGGTCGTAAAACACTTCTATCAAGAGGTGGGGATGCAGGTGAACATTAATAAGACCAAAATCATGATTTCCTCTTTAAGTAGAAAAGACAAACCAAACTCTTTTCTTTTCAAAGGTAGTCCTCTCTAGATAGTGAAGGAATACAAATATCTTGGGATTGACTTCCACCATAAGCTCAGTTGCGAGACTTGTATGGCGAAAAAAATTCAAGGAAGATGGAGAGCCTCATACTAACTCCAAAATAGGTGCACAAAAACTGAGCTTTGGGATTGGAAAACCAAGAAAACCCTTTTTGGTTTGTTGGTTACGTTGGTTGTTCTCTATCGTTGTGAGGTATGAGGAAATAGCATGTCAACTTGTAGTTGGAGATAGATAGAAAGAATACCGAAGTAACTAGTTACTAGCAATCTCAAAGTTGAAGCCACAGTCCCGTATGAAATCCTTTTCACTAAAGCACACTTTCCCATTGGAGGAAACAACAATAACTGGGTTAATAAGTTACTTAAAAAGGACTAAAAGCATGGATAACCAACATTGGCCCAAGATAGCTATGGAAGAGGAATTAGATCGTAGGAAGAAAACTTGGATGAAGAAAAACAAAAAGTGGTTAAGTAAGTGGGATATCAAGCTACATGAATGTCCTAGCACCAGTGAAGAAATAAAAAAAATTGTGATGGAAAAATTTAGGATGCCATGTGGACTAATCACAATGGACTTAAAAAAACATACTACATCAAAGAATTCAATCCAATTGTGACCATGGCCAGAAAAAATATTTAGCCGCAGTTATTAAACGAAAAACAAGGGTGTATTAATCAGTCAATCAGTCACCCCAACTTAATGCAACAAGTCCATCAAGTCTTCAAGAAGTTGGACTGCAATGTCGTTAGACTCCAATGCAAGCAGGTTCCTCAAGAACACTTTGGTGCGGATATGGGATACGATAATACGCAGAAGGGAAAATGCGTTGTAGCACTTCTCTAATCAGATCTCATGGGACATTTGGACAATGATTTGAACTAGACTACAACTAGGAAACTACTAGCATTGGAGTTCATCGACATAGCAGAGAGAGAGGAGAGGAGAGAACTGCGAATATAGAGGTATGCACTTAAGTTAACTTGTGATTTCTCTTTTCTTTTAATGATATGAACTGTAAATGGATATGTACATAAAAATAACGATTTGCCCCAATATTTGTTTAGATCAGGTAAATTTTCACTTGTGATTTTTCTTTTCTGTTGATCAACATGAACATTAATTGCAAGTAGATAGATTTTCTTAATGATCTTTTCTATATTGGTTTAGGATGGAATTTTTATAATGATTTGTGAATTTTTATGGATATTATATGAGATAGTTTGTCACAACATATTAGATAAAATATATGGAAAAATTGAAATCTATATTACTAAGGTTAATTTTTTTTACATTTCTAAACTTATTGAATTACTGAATACAGAAAATAGAGAATAGTAAAATGATTAACACCCACAAATCACAATGACACAAGATATGTCTTGGGAAACCCATACCAGAGAAAACTTAGCTGGAAGGTGAGGTTGTTTTGTTCTCTCTTTCTCTAAATGGAAATGGATGTAAGGAGTGAGACCTATGGCTAGTGGGTTGCTACAAAACACAAACTATGTTTGTTTGCTCTCTCTCTATCTACTCTTAGCTATTATATTCATTTATGGAACAAAATGTGCTCCAATAAAATGGAATCTCTTTTTCTCTTAATGGCTCACTTATGGCACAACTAGATAAGTTTGAATCTTTTAGCTCTTAACTACAGTTATGATATTGACCCTTATAGAGTCTTCTTCAACATTATCACATGGCTAGACCCTTTTCATGAGTAATGGGGCTCACCTGGCATCCTCTCAAACCAGGGTGGTCAAAGTAGGAAAATCAACTTCCAGATGGCATAACTTTTGCCTACTTACTCAGTTTGAGGTCTTTCTTGCACTATTGGAAATGTGTCTGAGTGTAGAACAATGCCAAGGGGTTTGGCGCAAGTGAAAGTTTTTGGGCCCCAATAATGTTAGAAAATGCTTCAAAGTGCCTCGAAAGGTTTAAAACCCCACTTTGTTAAACTGGGATCATCTAGTAAAAATAGTCCTATGAGTTGACTCCTTCAAATTTTCCACTCTAAAAGTATGTAGATGGATTGCAAATAATATAATGCTCCAATCCATAGAATTGGGAAAATATAATTTAATGACCAAATTTTCTAAAAAAATCAATTAAGAGATAACTAAATACAATACAATAATATTCTTGGTTATGTTATTTCTTTCCTGTATTTTGAATGAATCATTAGCTAGTTTCATCTACTTTGCTAGAAGATATCCCTAGGAACTTCTCAACAAGCCTCCATAATCTAGATTGTATTCTAATCTAATCCATTACTCTTCTCAATCATGATGAATCCTATACTCTATGAACATAGAATTGGGAAAATATAATTTAATGACCAAATTTTCTAAAAAAATCAATTAAGAGATAACTAAATACAATACAATAATATGCTTGCTTATGTTATTTCTTTCATGTATTTTGAATGAATCATTAGCTTGTTTCATCTACTTTGCTAGAAGATATCCCTAGGAACTTCTCAACAAGCCTCCATAACCTAGATTCTATTCTAATCTAATCCATTACTCCTCTCAATCATGATGAATTTAACCTCCTCTCCTTACAGCTTTCATCCGTTTCTTTAGCAACAATATTCTTAACAAGCAAACAAGTGGTGTTGCTACTAAGAATACCATCTATCTGTTGTTTATAAATGCATCCTCTATAATGTATGTGTGCTCTAACATAAACCAACACAATTAACAATATGTTTGTCCTTACTGCGCATTATTCTCGTTCATGTGGCTAAAAAACAATTGGGGCTGGTGAGATTAACTATTGCCATTGACTGGAATGGGCTAGTTGCATGGCTATAATTATAACATACCATGCAAATCTTTGTATATACAACCGTTTTGCTCTACATCATTGTTAATGAATGTTATAAACTTGTTTATCTTGCAATAAATAATATTTTTGTGTAGAAAAATAATATAATTGAAATTCCTGCAAATCTTTGTATATACAACCCTTTTGGTCTACATCATTGTCAATGAATATTATAAACTTTTTTATCTTGCAATAAATGATATTCTTGTGTAGAAAAATAATATAATTGAAATCCCTCCATTCCTTATTAATGGAAATCCATTTTAGGTAGGCACTAAAGGAAAGCCAATCTGTTCTTCCTCTCAGATTGTTGTCTTTGGAGCTATTTTACTATGACACACTGCAAATCTTTTTTTGTTGAAGAATATTTTATTTATATTGTAGCACCCCTGGTCTCCTATTCAAAATTCCCAGGGCATTAACTGAAATATTGTATTCAAATCCATGAGGAAAGATTGTATTCAAATCCATGAAGAATAAAATAAGTAAAAATTTATATATACATATTTCCTAATTTATACACCATTAATGCCAGCTGTATGTACATTATCTATTGGTAAGCATTAATGAGTTTATGCCCTGTTAATTACAGCCATCATTAATGAGCTGAGGTTATAGCATGTTAAATATTGCCATTCCTATTAATCCATCATTTACTTCACAAAAGGACGGCTCTCTGGTTCCCTAAGAGTTGACTTAATCAACATACTAAGAATTGGTGAGCATTAATGAGTTTATGCCCTATTAATTACAGCCATCATTAATGAGCTCAGGTTATAGCCTGTTAAATATTACCATTCCTATTAATCCATCTTTTACTTCACAAAAGGACGACTCTCTGGTTCCCTAGGAGTTGACTTAATCAACATACTACGAAGATTTTAGTACAACAGAAGCAAATGAGAACAAATTTGAATGCAACACTTTAGAAATTTCAACATTATGTTTAAATTCATTAAAATTAAAATAGGTAAAAAAAATATAACTTATAAATTTAAAATTAAAAGATGTAATATGAAAGTTATTAAAATTA
>APFE030481581.1:0-13572 GCA_000404065.3 Pinus taeda | reverse complement strand
TTCATATAACTCTTTATCTTTTTATCATAATAATGTTCATATAGGTATTTCTCTCCTAATAGCTTTTCAAATTCATGCCAAACTAGATCCCTCTCAACAATACCTCTGCCATTGTTCCAATCTTTCCACCATGTTTCTACCTTCCCTTTTAAGCTATAGGTGGAAATTTTCGCTTTCATATTTTCAGAATAGTCATGAATTCTGAAAAACATCTTCATGCCAAGCAACCAACCTTCTTCTTGCTTTGATTTCTTCATATCCCCATCAATTTTGGGTGGATTGTCTTTCCTAAGCATCTCAAGCATGGGATCCTTCTGCTTACTTTCTAAATGATGATGATGATAATGGTGAGAATGATGGGGCTACCTTTTGGAAGAAAAAATAGATGGTCGGTAAGAAGAATGCACATGTGTTATAGTCCCTCCTCTCGGGGCACTTGATGATACATCTCCTCGAATAATACCATTACTCCCCTCGCTATTTCTCCTTCTAGATCTACCACCATTTTCCCCATTAGTGTTATGTTTTAACTCCTCATGGATTTTCCTATATCTATGATTAGCCCTCATCTAGACTTGCATATGACTTTGGAAATACGCGATAAGTTGCACGATAACTGCATTTATCCATAAATAAAATATCTCACTATTCATGTTAACTAAGTTATTCCAATGCCACTTAACAAACCCTCTTAACAACAACTCTAAATATTTGTATCCAAATGTATTGATTGAAAGGGTTTTCCTTATAAAGTTGAATGTGACGAAAATCTTGTTGTGACGATGAACCACATTGGATGGCTCAGAACGCATCGATGATGTTTTGTTTATTGAAAAAAATATTGTAGTTCATAATATGGATCAAAGAGTCCTAAATTCAATCGGTTTTTTTTTTATATAATATTTCCTACCTTTAATCCCTTTATGATGTGATTTATTTTTCCACATTGACTACAACAATCTCATATAAGGATTGAAGTGTTCCAAATTCTTTTTTATTATTACTACCCTAACCTTTATCTCTAATAGTAGCTTTTCCATTTATAATTATTCCCCATTTCCATTGCTTTCCATTTTGAACCCTCTTTGTTAACTCAACTTCGTATGTTGGGATGAAGTATTAATTTATAAAGATTCTTGATTATTTTAAAGTAGGAGATTTATCAATTATGGAGAATTTATGGTCAGTACAACTTACCTTAACATAGATCAATTCATTTTTATATTTTAATGTCTTTCTTGCCTTCTTTGCTTATATGAGATAAGTTGTTTCACTTTGTGACATATCTTTTATTTCCTCCTTTACTATTGCTAGTTTGTCCTCAAATTTTCAGTCTTTTATATAAAAAATTATGAGTTTCAAGGTTCTTTTTTTACACTCATGGTCCATTTTACTGTGCTTATTTATTTACTATATGATAGCTTTGATATCTAATTTATTTTCCATACAAGAATTTCTATTCAATTTTCCCTTTTTATCTTTAATATGTTTTTCTCAAGTTACAATGTTTTTCAATCATTGGTTGTTCCAATCTGTCAATTTCTTGTAATCTAGACTACATTTGTAATACCCCTACCAATTTATGATATAAATATATATACATTGATGTTTGGATAGTAGGCTAGATGTTTATAACGATTACGATGGTGATCCAAATTCATTTCACGGTAGTAGTTTGTGCCTATGTATATATATATATATATATATGATTTTAGAGCTAGATTTCCAAGCACATATATGTCATTTTAAAAAAGTGGTCGAAGGGTCAAGATTTTAAATATTGTACATATTTCAATATTAACGAAACATCGATAGGATGCGGAGACCATTCCACATAAAAGAGTATGGAGGGAACTCCAACTACATGCCAATAGAAAATAGGTGTTGCGTTCGTTGTTTGGGAAAAGGACATGTGGGGACCACATTGCTTCAAGGAGTGCCACATGGCAAGGAAAGGCCAAGCATATTTGGAAGGCACATGTTTCTCTTAGGGAGATAGAGGGAGGCATGATGGATTTTACACATTATAGTATTCCACTCTGGTGTATTTGGTTATGGTCCAGTGAGCTAGCGAGCCCTGTGCGTGGGCTTTTGGGCGAGCTTGAATTTTGTCTAAGGCTAGAAAGGTGTTGGGGGAGGAACATGAGTTCCTGCAAGCCTAGGATAATACCATGTTCAGTTTTCCATAAGGATATTTGAATGGTTGGAACGAGTGAGGCACTGGTAGGGTGCACGTAAGAGATGTACCACTGGAGAAAGTTCGACTGAGTTTGAGTTTATCGTTGGGGCAATGTTTGATGGATGCATCCATTGTCTAAACGTATGTATTTCTTATTTGGTTCCTTCACTAGTTCTTATATAGTTGTAACCCTAAGTTGTAGGTGACCCGTACTTGATATTGATGAACCACGTGGTTTATGGTTTGGTGGAACATGGAGATACTATAGGAAATTACTTATTTCATACCTGAAAAGTGTTCATGTTTATTTTGTGCTTTTTTGTGCAATTTATGAATGTGTGTTGGAAACCCTAGTTTTCTAGATTATATGATGTGTTTTCATTAATAATGCTCCTATTGTTAATATTAACTTTTTATCCAATTATGTATTATGGTGTATAATGGTTTTTATATCTTAAGTTCATATTTCCGCATTTTGAACATACACCATTCTTGTATTCTTCATTGCATTCCTTGTTTCTACAAGTAGATATTGGAATTATGAGTGGTGTGGTTTGAGTATAATTTCCTAGTAAGGAGTTATGGATGTTATAAGGTGGCTTCAAAGCACATTTTTCAGCACTAGGTCTCATTCGACAAAATATGGGAGAAAAATGAGAAAATTTGAAGATGTCCCCCAACTTTTTGTTATAAGTATAGTGTTGGGATTGATTAAAACTTACCTAAAGAAAATAGTATAGAATCTAAGAGGACAATGGAAGGATCAAATTATATGGAAGAATTACTAAATTTGAGCCGTTGAATGCTAAAATTTGTGTGTAGGGAGCGAGTACTATGTATTAGATTCTATTTGGATTATATATGTATGTGTGTGTGTGTGAAATGTGAAAATTTTGGAACACTTTAAGGGATATTGAAATGGACCTAGGATTTTTTTTCTACGTTGGGGTTAGAGTCCACAGTGGATGGGTTCGACATAAGCATTTTCACTGTGCCAACATGGTTGTGGAGGTGGAACCATAAACTATGTAAGTAGCCAAATATCACATTGAGAAAGTGAGAGCCACCACAGTGAGATGTCAGGCCACGAAGGCTAGCAGATTGGAGCCATTTTACAATCTGGTAGGCCAGGACATTGAGGGAACTAAGTTAGGGTGGCAGGCCACAAGGTTTAGTGTTAAATAATGAAGGGTTTGATGTTAATTAACTAAGTGATTACCTTCATAATGGAACCCTTATGGAGATGTGGAACTCAAATCCATATGATCTTGGGAGGCTCATTAAAGGGTAGACAATTTCGCATCTAATGATGATAATGGTTGATGGATCCACGAGATCGAGGTTGTCAAATCCCATTAGAGTACAAAGTCACGTTAAAAAATATTCTATTTTAGAGTCTAATGTGTTTAAGGAAAATTGATCTACCAAGGGATATATATATATATATATATACACACACACACATACTCACACACACATTAATGAATGTGTTTGATGTTGTAAGGTTATAATGAAACTCACAGGGGCGTAGTTAGAAGTGTGCCATGTGGAAATTGAAAGGCGGTAGGCCCACATTTCGGACATGGAACACACCAATGAGTGTCGATAAGTTTCTATAATACGTGAGCTTTTTCTAATCAGTTTGGGTTGGGCATGGAGTTAAGGGATAAAAAGTTAGTTTGGGAATTTAATTAACTTATATAACTTTGTAGCAACTGTTGAGTAAGGAGAGAGATATGCTTAAATTCACATGGGCATATCTTTATTCTCAGGAGTCAAAATTTGTCGTGTGAGTAATCAAAATAAGTGGAATTTCAGCTAGAGCATATCTCGGAAGTTAAAAAAGAGATTTGGAGGAAGAAATTTCATAGAAAACATGGAGAAATATATAGGAGTTTAGAAACAAGAATTCATTCTTAATTACAAAATTTGAAGCGCATAAATTTATGCCGAAGTGTTAGAGGTGCCCTTAATTCTTTCTAGTTTTTGTTTAATTTTCAGAAAATTATTGTCTCTAAAAAAGTACATGTATATCATTGCATAATTAAAAATTAAAAATAAAATATAACAATAAATAAGTGAGGGTTGTTGGTCGTAAGTCAAAATATTATTAAAATTTTCCCCAAATACTGACTATTCATAGTTTTCGATATTGTGAAGTGATGTGTTCATGTTTCACGGACCCTTAACTATCGTGAACGCTGACTGTCCTAAACTCTGACCTCTCTGACCATGTGACTAGTCTAGTCACTTGTTGGTTTTTAAGTGTTTTTTCATTACATTTTTTCCCTTTTAATGAAATACGACTAAATGTTGGGTAAAGAAACATATCTATATTCAACATAATTTTAAAATACAGATAAAAGTTTAACTTATGAATAGTTGAGTATTTCCTTGTTTTGCATCTGGTCTAATCGAAATTAATGAGCTAGTACGCTTAGAATTCTTTATCTATTTCTCTTGAATTTTTATAAATTCACGAGTGTGTCTTTCGAGAACTTGTTTAATACTTAAATTTGAGTTTTCTATGTCAAAATTCCTAAAGGTTTTTATGCGAAGAACACCTAATTTCCTACAAAAGCACATGTGAAATTTTATTAACTCTACATTATCTTCATTAGTATTGGTATTATTTTTGATTTATAATTTGAAATTATTCCCTTTTTTGTTAAATGCCTTATCTTATTGATTTTTTAGGTCTATTACATATTATTCCAAAATGGTTAGAAAATGAATGACCAAGACCTCTAGACATATAATTCAAGAAATCAAGCTGAAAACGAAATGAGGAGAAGCTCGAGATTTAAAGATAGCACTTCAAATATTTCCCTCTTTTCATATTCAGCTTATAGGACTCAAGATGCACGCAAGCACTCATGGGAAGAATTTTTTACTTCCTTTGAAGAAAGAAAATGGTTAAAATAAAAAAATTTAGATGATGAATCTTCTTTAGATTATGAAGCAATTGGGAAAACTGAGCCGCATAAAATTGAGGCCACACCCAACATTTTTCCTTATTACAAAATGATTAGTTGGATTTTGATGGATGCTCATGCACTAAACTATTCCATTTATGATCATAACCAAAATATGGTTTCCTCCTAGAAGCATAAAATGCTTAGTTTTATATATAAGTTAAGTCCTCTTAAAATCCTTTTGAAAGAAAAAAAATTAGATGAATTCCATGATAATGGCCTAAAAAAAAATAACAAGGATTAAAAATTAGTTATTATAGAGTGGCTTTGTGACCTTGAGAAATGAAAATTGAAAACGGGGAAAGATCAACTAGTATCAATCCTGAAACTCCCTTTAAGATATATAGTCAATATGTTTTCTAGACTATATCAAGAAGTGAATCTTGAGCATTGTAAGGTTGAATGGGTTCCCATTAATTATGAAAGTCAACTCTTCTTAACATTTTGAATTTCAACAATATAATAGATATTAGTTAATATAAAGTAAATAATTAACATGATAATTATAAATAATGTTTTGGAAAACAAATATTAGATATATGGTGCATAAAAAGAAAAAATATAAATATAATTGGATTAAACACATATAATTGATTAATATTGTGAGTGAAGGAGAAATATACAAATATGCAAGAAAATATTAAAACTTAAAGGAAATAGATGACTATTTAAAAGTTTCAAATCCAATTGAAAGACCTTAAGTACTAAGTGTAACATTGACCTTCACAACATTTGCCCTCGTCAAACATCATTCATCCATAACGCATAAAAAAAACACTATTTATTTATTTAACTCAATTGAGTTGAAAAACACTTTTTATTCATTCAACTACTTCGAGTTCTACAAGCCTCTTATACAATGACCTACAACAAGTTCATTTTTAAAATGACTCTAGTAACTGAAATAAATATGTGCAATGTCAAGATCTAAATTATTTATTACCTAAAATATTAGAGATATGTTAATCCTAAATCAATTCACAAAGGTTCTGGTTGATTATTACTATTAACAAGTACTTTTTTTAACTACATGTCTTTGTCACAAAAAACCCTATAGAAACTGCAATCAAATGTTGCATTTCTTCATTAGTAGTTCTCTATAATATTCTCTCATCTTTGATAGAAATTAATCTATTTCTATGCTATTTGCAAGGACTTAAGATGGCAAACAACCAACTAGTTAAGCTTTGATGTTAGCTTCACTCATCAAAACATAGCTTCACTCGTAATTAGTTTACGTGGTTTTCCATCTGATGGTATATAATTTTTTTTGTGAAATTGGAATAAACCATCATTACCCAATGCATATCTCTTATACTTTAGTATTGTCATTTTATTTTCTTCTAATTCCAATTTGACATTTTTATACCATTTGCCTGAATTTACTATTTCTTTTAGCTGTTTTAGGATCTGAGCCATGATGCTTTCGGTTGAACTAGATTTAGCTTTGAATATCCTGTTGTAACATTCTTTCCAAACATCCTAGATAAAAAATCCTAGATTTAGAGTCTAGGCAAAATTAACTGTCTCATTATTCGAGAAATCTTTCCTCCAATTCTTGAAAGTAACAGTGATGTCATTTTCACTCCTCAGTGTTTGTTTGAAGATAGAGGCTGCATAATTCCATATGGAGGAGGTGAATGAGCATAGGTTGAGAAGGTGACCAATGGTTTCCTCCTGCATATCACATAACTGGCATTTTGAAGGACCGAAAAACCCTCTTTTTCTAAGATTTTCCCAAGTCAAAATCATTTTATGCTGAACTAGCCACATCAAGAGTTTGATCTTCATCCAGTGTGGGTTGCTGCAAAGGTCTTTCCAAGTCTTGTGAGGGTTTGGATGGTCAAGTCCAGTGACTATTCTTTTGTCTTCCTTAAGGTTAAAGATGCCCTCATTTTTTATACCCCATCTTAGTATATCATTCGAGGTTGAAGTTAAAATTTGCGTGTTTTCTAGAATCTTTTTTAGAACTTTAGCTTGGGCTTTCAAAGGGGTCTCTTCACTATAATCTGATACCCTCCAAATTCTCTATTTCCCTTTGTCTCTTAACTAATCCAAAAAATCACTTACCCATTTTATACCTTTGTTAATGGTATCATTTTTTGTGATGTCTAGACCTTCTATGCAGAGGTTCTATTCCTGCTACCAGTTGTCCTCCGAGAACCAGGCTAGTTTCCCATTTCTGATCTCTGAGAAACTATGCTTCTGAACTAAGGCTCTCTTCTCCCAAGCATTGTTCCAAATGTGGGAACCCCTAATGTGTCTTATCATCTGAATGTGGTCCTTTTCCTACCAATCCATTTCATATTTTTGTTTCCAAAGCTTAGCCCATGGGTTATTTGTTTCCTTTAGCCATCGCCACCAAAGATTTTCCCCCAAAACATTGATTAGGGTGTCCGGTCATGGAGACCTAAACCACCATGGGTTTTAGGTTTATAGAGCTTTTCCCATGCTATGAGGGACCATTTATTTTTCTCTTCCCCTTTACCCCAAAGAAGGTTTCTTTGAATAGTCCTGATCTACTGTAAAACTCCTTTTGGGATAGGAAGGGAAAAAAACATGAAAACTGGAATAGTTTGTAGTACAACTTTTGTAAGAATTAGCCTTCCTGCTAAATTCAAAGATCAGCTAGTCCGATTGTTGACTTTATTCTTCAGTTTGTTTGTCACTGACTCCAAAACTTCCTTACTGAGAGGTTTGTTAGTGAGAGGCATTCCCAGATATTTGGAGGGAAGATGGTGTTTTTGAAATCCAAGAATCCTAGAGAGATGTCTTTGAATAGAAATATCGGCATTGAAAAAGAAAACTTTTGATTTTGTGATGCTTACCTTTGTGCCAACACCCATTGAAAAATCATGCAGTACTCGTTGGAATGCTTTGGCTACCTTGACTGTGTGTGTGCCCTGCAACATAATGTCGTACACAAATTATTTATGAGTCAATGTGTCGTCATTCTCAGTGAGTTTTAGTTCCTTTATTCTTCCTTCCATCCTCGCTGAATTGATCGTTTTCCCCAATCCTTTCATCATAAGAATGAAGAGAAATGGGGAAAGAGGATCTCCTTGCGTGAGGCCGCCTGATGGCTTGAAGGTTCTTGATGGAGAGCCATTGACAAGGATTGAGCAACGTGTTGTGGTAACGAGTGCCATGACCCACTTTATCTAGTTGTGGTCAAAGCCAAAAGCTTTAATAATTTCCCTCATGTAGGGCCATATTAGCTTATCATAAGCTTTCGCAATGTCCAATTGTATTATCATATCTACTTTCTTATTGTTCTTGACGGAATGAACCACTTTGTGAGCTTGGACAATATTATTGAGAATTTGTCTAGCTTCCACATATCTAGTTTGCTCTTCTGACATGAGCGTTGGATGTAGAGGTTTGAGTGTGTTAGCTAACTTTGGAAATGATTTTTTACATCACATTGAATAAAGCTATAGGTCTGAATCTATGTGGTGTTATGGATTTTTCCTATTTAAGGATTAATGCTATGAAGTATTCATTAATCGCTCTAAGAACTGTTCTTGATTTTCTCGAGTCCTCCACCACATATAGAATGTCGTGTTTGATTATTTCCCAGCATGTTTTGAAGATGTCTACATTGAAACCATCTGAGCTTAGAGCTTTCCCGTTGTGCATCTCTTTGATTACTTCATTGACTTCTTCCTCCCTTACTAGCATGTTGAGAATATAATTATCTTCCCTCGTCACCCGTTTTGTAATATGCTTTGTGAAGCTCTTAATGAATCGAGATCTGTCTGCAATGGCCTCCTCTGCTATGCTTTGAAAATGTTGTACGATAATTGATTCCGTTTCCTTGTGAGTGTTCAACTCTTTCCCTTGAGGATCTATGAGTTTTGTGGTGATCCTATTATGAGTCCTGTGTTTCACAGTAGACTTGTTAAAGAACCTGGTATTTCTCTCCCCTTCTTTAATCCATTATACTCTTGGTTTCTATCTCGAGAATATTTCCTCTTGCTGACATCTACTGTCCCATTCCTATTGTAGAGAGTCGTCTGCCTTTTCCTTTCCTCTGTGAATCCTCCCATGATGGGAATTTTATTACTTTCATGTAATTTTCTTTCCACTTCTCTTTCGGATTCAAAAATGTTTCCAAAATCATTTTTGTTCCATTCTTTGAGCCTTTGTTTGATGTGTTTGAGTGTATGATGGAAGAGGAACATTTTTGTGCCTTGGGTGGGCATGTTTCCCACTAATTTCCAATAAAAGAAGCTTCCAACTCGATGGGCGAGTCGTCCGAGCCTCCAAAAGGAAGGATCAAAGCTGCAATAGTGTGACCGGGGAGTAGGAGATCCTCTGAGATTATGAATCTGTCTAATTTTGAGGCAACTTGGGAGTTCCCCCTGTCTTGTTATTCCATGTGAAGGTGCCATTTATTGTGTCCATATTCATGAGTCTCATGTTGTCTAAGAGGTTCTAGAAGGCAAGTGAGTCTCATCCGAGTATTCTGCTCCCTCCTTTTTTCTCTTTGAGAGATCTAATCGTGTTAGAGTCCCCTCCCATAATCTAGGGGATAATCGAGTGTCTCTCTCAGCTCCTCTAGAGAGGTGAGGAGCCTAAGTTTGTCTTATAGAAGTTGAGGACCATAGACATTTGTGATCAAGTAAAAAAATTTGTCCCCCAAAGGTTGTATTGCCATTGAAAGGTGATTTCTGGATGCCTCAACATCCATGATCTCAAATTTCTGAGGATTCCATAGGGTGAGAATTCCCCATGCTGTGGTATTTACTTTGAATTCAATATACTCATATTTTTTAAGCCAATTGCTATGTATTTCTTTAATCCTGTCTACTGAGCATTTTCTTTCCTATATAAACACCATGTCCAATTTTTCTTCTTTTATTTTGTTAGTCAAATTTCTTTGCTTACTTTTACTAGTTAGCCCCCTAATGTTCCAAGTTGTGAGCTTCATAATGATATGTTTGTGAAAGAGTAACTCATGAGATCTTTTATCTTACCTGAATTAATCAAGGGTTTCCCACATTGTGACATGAGACCATTCTGTCTCCTTCTTCCTCTTTTCTTGACGAGGTTTTTGGTGGAGTGTCTTGATGTAATCTCCATTGTTTTGACCCCTTAATTTTTCTGGCTTTCATAGTTCCTTTTGACTCCTGCAGCCTTTCTTTGAGACCTTCGAAGGAATAGTTGTTGAACTCTATCAAACTCCTCTTGAGGCAGAGAGTCAATCCCTTTGTTAGTTCCTTGTTTTAGAAACTTTTCTAGTTCAAGGTTCTCCCTTTCGAGAGTCTTTTGTAGGTCTTGGTCCTCCGTTCCTCCCTCACTTCGGTTATTCTCCTGGTCCCTTCCAAGTCCCATAGTTCTTGTTGCGTCCTCCTTTAGTTCATTTTTTACCTGTATGATATCCATGCTATCCTTTTTTTCTTTCTTTGTATGAATGTCCTTCAGTTCCTTATTCTCTCCATTCTCTCCCCCCCCTTCTTCTAAAATCTCAAAACTATTGTCACTTGGTGGATTCTTCTCACTAGGTTTCTTTTGGTGCTTCTTTTCCGCTCCTTTCCCTCTCCCTCCTACTTTGGTGAAACCTTCAGGGTCTTTTCCTGTGTTGTTTTTCAGGTTGTCCTCTTCTTTTTTGAGTGGGAAGTCTCTGAAGAGGTGCCCATGTTCATGACATTTATGGCATCTGAATGGGATGTGTTTATAGTCAGCCACCTATACCCATTCCTCACCATATAGCTCTAGGGTGACATCATCTCGGAGTGCTCCCCATAAGTCCATTTCTACACATATCCGGGCGAAGGATGTATACTTACCTCGTAAATTTTCCTATGATATCTTTATAAAATGTCCTAATTTGTTACCTATAGCTTCTAAGGATTCCAAGTAATCTAAAGGTGAGGAGTATAATCTAATTCATATCGGGACCGACGTGAATGTTTCTCACTCTGGATCAAGGTTCATCATCCAAGGTCACATGTAGAGGCCTACGAAAGCATAGAAGTAGGGTCCTCCTTCAAATATTGTGTCTTTATCCTCCACAGTAGTGAAAATCACTGTAAAAAACCTTTGGACCCAAGATGTATATTTATTTCTCCTTTTGGTTTCCAGGTGTTTCTTATCCATGTGTACAGTGCTTTCTTAATGGACCAAATACCCATAAACTTGCATATGACCACATAGGTGAGCATGTGATCTCTGTGCAAGTGTAGTGCACAATCATTTAAGACCACCAGAGGTTTGATATTAGACTTGGGCTTGTAGGGTCCCATTCTAGATCTACCCTCCATTCTATGACTATTGTCTCCAACTTGCGTTTAGTTTTGTGCCTCCTTGTGGGTGCCTTCCTTTTCATGGGATTTGTTGCTTTCGGGCTTTTGGGTACTAGCTTTCTTTGTCTCTACCTCCTTTGAATTCCATAGCTTGTTCAAACTCATCTCTTTGCCTATATTTGAAACCACCCTGCTATAGGAGGGAGTGGAGCTCCCTCCTCCATGCCCCTCCATAGTTACCACCTCGCTTGTGTCGCCCCCTCTTCAAAACCCAAGTAGCTTCTACGAGCCTCCTTCTTCCAACCACTCCTAAAGAAACTGACCTTTTTCATTTGCATCAACTCTATCAAAATGTTGAAAGTTAACTCAGTCATATTTGATCTCTATCAAAATCTTGAAAGTTAACCAAACCTCATATCAAATTTAAAAAACCTAAGTATGTGTCAAGTATAAAAATAAGCTTTTGCATCATGACAACATTTAGCCTCATCCAAAATTTGTCAATCATACAATATCACAATTTAAAAACCATTCTTTATTCACTCAACTGTATCCATCTCTACAAATCTCTTATACAATGACCTGTGGCAAGTTTTCTTTTAATATGACTCCCATAACTTAGACATTTCGTACAATATAACAATTTTTAAAAACACATTATTTATTGACTCAACTGCGTGCATTTCTACAAATCTCTTATAGGATGACCTACTCCAAGTTCATTTTTAAAATTATTAAAGTAACTCAAATAATCATATAAATATAAATATATGGAATGTGAAGATAAATAAACTGTATATAATCTAAAATGGGATACATATATTAATATTAAAACCTTTTTATATAAATGAATCCATTATGATTTTATTTGCATGGAGTTGAGATTGCCAACAACAAGCTAACTCGTGCTTAAATGACAGCCAAAATCAACATTGCCAAAACACCATACGAGATGTTACAACCCATGGTAATTTCATATGTGGCTACTAGGATACATTCCATTCATCCAGTTGAAGGTCTGAGATGACTTTTGCTGACTGTGAGGAGGCTAATCAGTTTCTTACAAACATGTAAGATTATTCTTAACCCAGTATTTATTCGGATTTTATTAAGTGTTAAATAACTTTAACATACACAAGATAATATTCATGTAAAGACTTGACATCAATTACCTTCACATAATAATATAGATCAAGTAAAGTCGCTCATCAATACAACATTATTTAATAAACTTAGTATTCATCACAACATAAAGAGCATTATGAAAGAAGTAAATGTATAAACACAAGAATTTCTATAATAATCTTCTTTATTGATAATGAGTTAATCTTACAGAATCAAGAATGTAGGGGTGTGCTTACTGAGCTGCACACCCTACTCTAGGCCTTTGTGGACACAACTCAATTGCCTTTCTTATACATTCCGCACTAACATAGACTCCTTTTGTTGTAGGCATAGACAATTTATATTCTTCTTCTATCAGTATTATGCCTTAGACTTTCTAAGACATGCCTATTTATACAATCCCATGGTCTGCACACTATGGGTAGATGTTCAAAAGTTAGTCTTAATTTACATAAAAGAGGGTAAAAACCATTTTTTGACACTTTACTTAACTACTTGCTCCACTACCGTGACCACAATTTCTGCAGAATTTACATCTTTTTACATAAAACATTGGATTTTGCCCCAAAACTTGGGCTTTTACCTCAAAATTGACATAGGGGATCTCATCCCAACAATTAAAATAAATAAATATAACTCTATAGTATTGTACATAAAGGAGAAATATTAAAATATATAATAAAATATTAAAATTTAAAAGAAATAGATGACTATCTAAAAGCATCAAATCCAATTGAAAAACATTAAGTGCTAAATATAACATTGTAGCAATTAGCCTTGTCAAATATAGTCCATCCACAAAGCATTAAAACAACACTATTTATTTATTCAAGTGCATCTAGTTGAAAACAACTATTTATCCATTCAACTACTTCCACTTCTACCAGCCTCTTATACAATGACCTACCACAAGTTCATTTTCAAAATGGTTCTAGTAAGTAAAATAAATATGTGCAATTTGAAGAGATAAACTATCTATTATCTATATCTATAAGCCCAAATAAATTGCGCAATGATAGATCACAATGAAAGAGCGTGATATTAA